>CAUYQG010187912.1:0-64332 GCA_963574415.1 Tarsius wallacei
ATGTAGATAATAAGACCCACTGTGCAAGATTGTTGGACCTATATAAGGTACCCGAGACGATACATATTCAGTGTCCAACAAATGGAAGCTATTTTTTCTGTAGATTCTTCCTGTTACTTTGTCACTGTTATATTTACACACAGAGCTGAATCAAGAATCCAGATACACTAGCTTCAATGAAAGCACATAAAAAGAACACTTAAATATAAAATTGTGCTTCCGAACAAAGTTGAACAACAGGGATCAGACTTATCTGCCCAAAAACTGAAAATCTGGACAGAAGAGATAAAAACAGCAGTTCTTAAGACATTGAACATAAGGCAACAAAATACAGTATCCCTGCAAAATGAGAAACAAGTTAATGCCTACAAAGTTCTATCTTACTCCCTAAAGAGAATTTCTGGGTCATAGTGGGAAGAGGAAAGCCTGACAGAGTAAAAATGGTACAAGTCATACAAAGCATCTTCTCTGGCCAATGGAATTCAACTAAAAATCAACAACAGAAAGATCCTTGGAAAATCCCCAAATATTTGGAAACTAAATAACTCTCTACTGTGAAACTTATAGGTCAAAGAAGAAATCTGAAGTGAAATGAAAAACTATTTTGAGCTAAATGAAAATGAAAACTCACATATCAAAATTTGTGTGATGCAGCCAAAGCAAATATGAGGGAAATTTATAGCGTGAACATGCTATAATTAGGAAAGTCTTAGACTCCACCCTAAAAAAGAGAAGAGAAAATAAGTATAGAAAAGGATATAACAAAGATCAGTGTGAAAATTCATGAAATAGTAGGTAGGTGAAAAACATTGGAGAAAATCAATCATGTGAATCAAAACCTGGTAACTTTAGATCAATAAAATCAGAAAAGCCCCTAGGCAACAGATTACCAATACCAAAAATGAGAGAGGTGATATCATTACAGATTTTACAATTGCTAAAAGAATCATAAAAAGATATCGTTAACAACTTTATGGTAATACATTTCATGACAGATAAAACAAACAACTTCCTTTAAAGACACACATTGCTAGCACTCACTAAAGAAGAAATAGCCTGTATAGCTTTGTAGATACTAAAGAAATGAAAATTTAAGTAAGAACCTTACCACAAAGAAGAGTGATGGGTTTTTGGGATGGAGAGTCTGGAAGACTACAGAAGGTCATGGAGAAATTTTGGGAAACTGATGGCTATGTTCATTATCTTTCTGCGGTGATGGCTTCAAAGGCAGATGCATGTACCAAGACTTATCAAGTGTACACTTTATGTGAAGTTTATTGTGTGTCAACAGAATTGATCAAAAGTGATTTTTAAAAATACTTACTGCATTTAGAGAGGTTGTGATAGTTGCTAGCCTATATTCATTCAAGAGGCCCCAAAGATAAACAATCAGAAATATACAATTCCAATCTTAGTAAATGTTCAGAAATAGAACCTTAAACTAGGAAGTGAAAATCTTTCAAGTTTCAGTACCTTATAGATTGTCTAGAAATGTTCTTTTATTTTGGTGGTGTCAAAGGTGAATATTGGAATTTCTAATTTTAAAAATCTGGCCAGGCTCAGTGGCTCAGTTTACCATCCCAGAACTTTGGGAGGCCGAGGCGAGTCGATTGCATGAGCCGGAGAGTTTGAGACCAGCCCAGGCAACTTAGCAAGACCTCGTCTCTGCAATAAATCAAAAATTAGCCGGGCGTGGTGGCACACGCCTGTAGTTCCAGCTACTTGGAAGGCTGAGGCAGAAGGATCGCTGGAGCCCAGCAGGTCCATGCTGAGGTGGCCACATGAGCGTGCCACTGCACTCCAGCCTGGGCGATGAAGCAAGACTCCAACTCAAAAATAAATAAATAAATAGATAGATAAATAATCTAACATTTCATAAAATGTTGGGTTTGCTAATAGTGAGGAGAAAATAACTATAATAACCATCACAGAAATCAGAGAGGAATAATGCCTTCATGTCAGAGTATTGGCAAGTTTGGTCACACCTCTCTCAGTTATCCATCACTGGTATCTGTCCCATTTTCTTCATGGGCCTCTCATGAAAAGAAAAGAAAAGAACGTGACTGAAAAGAGTTCTTTGTATAAAATGTTTAAGGTTTCTAATGCTTTGAATGAACTAGACTCACTGGGTGGATTGGAAAATGACTTCATCCTTTTCTCAAGTTGGCTCGCACATATTCAATCACAGGTGGTTCTTCCAACCCTCATCCTCCTCTCTCAACCCCAACTTATGTGGAATCTAGGGAAAGTCCCATGATTTCTCAGATACTTACGAAGTTTTCTTCAGTCTCCTAAGCAGTCCTGAGACACTGATGAGTATGCTCTGCCTAATGTGATACCAACTCTGGATTTAATTCTGTGTTCCAGCTTCATACCTGATCCACACTGGCTGCCTATAGTAAAGAAAGACAGAAGGAATGTTTGTCTTCTTTGCTTTTTTATCCTCTTTGTGCTTCAACGTCTCTTCCCTCATCTTGCTTCTATGGATTTGTTACCTCTCAAGGATCTAAATAGAGGAGATAGAGCAGAAAAATGTGGGAGATTACTTAGACTCTCATATGGTTGTGCTGGAGTTAAAAGCAGATCTGCTCCCTTATGGGAGCATTCATGGGTTCTTGGGAAATGCTCATCACAGAAAATCTTTAACTAGCAGTCCTCCCTGATTCAGACACTTCCTAGATGATTACCCAGGATTCCTCTCAACTCTTGAGTTTTCTTTGCAAGTTTTCCTTTCAAGTAGTCCCAAACAAGACCTAAAATGACACCCTCTATCGCTCTCATATGGTTCACAGTCTGACCATGGGAAACTGCCTAAATGTTGCTGTCATTTGGAGTGCAGCTACATTCTTTGCTAGTTTCCTAGGGTTACCATAACAAAGTACCATAAACTATGTGACTTAAAACAACAGAAATTTATTGTCTCACAGTCCTGGAGGCCAGAAGTCCAAAATCAAGGGGAAGAAAGGTCCATGGTCCCTCTGAAACCTCTACGGAAGAATCTTTCTTTGCCTGGCTCAGCTTCTGGTGTTTGCTGGCACTCTTTAACTTGTAGATGCATCACTTCAATCTCTGCCTCTTAATCACATGCCCATTTTCTCCCTCTGTATCTCTGCTTCTTATCTAATAAGAATATGAATCACATCGGATAGGGTCTACCCTACTACAGTGTGACCTCATCTTAACTTGATTCAATCTGTAAAGAGCAGACTTACAATGACTAGGGGTTGTCCAAATAAGGGCACAGTCACAATTACTAGAGGTTGGAACTTCAACGTATCTTTTGGGAAGGGACAAGATTCATCCCATGACATGTGCCGACTAATCCAGTCAAAGCCCTGTGCTCTACTGACACTGAACTCTCAAACTGATGCCTGAGGCATGAGACAAGCACCCATCCTCAGTGTCCCCCAAGCACTCTGAATGGTTTCTTTAGAGCCCCTTCCACTGCATTTGAGGTGAAAGGAAATCACTCCATCCCACCCAACGTCCGTTTACTTTAAACTCTCACATAGGTGGTTCCTTATTTCCTTTTAGAACATCCAATAGAGTCCATTATATTAGGATCTCAGTCAAAGTTGGAGCTGAAACAGATCTATATTTATATGCATCATTTTGACTGTAGGTTAACAATACTTCTGTTAAAGCAGACATCTGCGATCAGAAATTTCATTCTCAGGGGTGAAAATAAGAAGAATACATTGCCCAATGAAAAGGTTTCTATCTTTTCTGTTGTTTTCTTGGTGGAGGAAGCCAGATGATCTTCATTACAAAATTTTGTGGTATTATTGACTCATATGGATATGGAGTGTGAACATGAGTAATAAACCCAAAAGCACAATAACTGAAATCAGTGAATCATACAGAAGACTAAAAATAGCCTGCAATCCAAATAGCCATCTCTCCAAATGATTTCTCTTAAATAATAAAAAGGGTTAATTTGATGTCTTTTACCTAATTGTCTTGTAGGTGAAATTCAGATGACAATAAAATGGCTAAAGATAAGCATAAAAGAGCAAAAATGAAAGGTAAGAACTTAAAAAATGGGGATCATCAAGAAATTCAATCATTGTGTTGAGAAATATTAAATACATTTAAAATAATAAAAGGTAAAAAGGAGAAAGTGGTTTCAAGTCACATGACTCATGTAGACAACTAACTTTTATAGGGCCTATTTCTTATAAGAAATGCTTAGCTGCATATACAAAAGCTAAGACAAAATGAGTATGTTTGCAATCATTCTGGAGACGTGGACTATTCATGATCACATACTTATAATGCACACTACTACCCACTGCATAGCTCGTGGCCTCAGTACCAAGAGCTACATGAGTTCTACTTGAGAGAAGGGGATGGCAGTTATTTTAACCTTTTAAAATTCTATCAAATGACATCTTTTATTTTCCGTGCCAATATATAACTCCATTTGAGCTTATAATGTAATTGTGTATGTCCAAACTAGGCCACTGAGTCAGAAAGCTATTTTGTACTATTAACTTTTTTTTTTTTTTGGCATACGTGACCACTAGCACATCTCCTCCATCTTACCTCCTCCAGTTATACACACTTGACTTAGACTGATTCCGTGAGGTGTGCTTTATTCAACTGTATCAGCTCACATTCTTCCCTGCTTAATACTTACATGCAAGTTAGGCCAGCATCAGTGACTTGTTGTGACACATACTTGGTTAGATTACCAAGTGTTCTTAGGAAAACCCAATGGTGACATTTCCCCACTTCTTTATTTCATCCCACTCCAACCTCTGGGTCTTAGAGAACGTCCATTCTCCCCGAGAATCTGTTACCAATAGGCTCTGTTTAGGTTTCATTCATAAATGAAAGTTATTAAACCTTGATGTCAGCTCCATCTCCATAATTCCAACCTTTCTGGGACATATAATGGAATTTCAAACCACAAGCAGTGCTTGAAGAACAAATACTCTTAGTAATTCCAGGTTCAGTTGTGGGGGACTAATGAACAACCTTAGGAAAAATGGGAAGTAAGTATAGTCTTCACTGCTATCTATCCACATTTACCTTTTATAAACCTTATTTTCTCCCTCTTCCTGTCTGTCCTTCCCTACCAACAAGATGCCATCTAGTCTTCATTTCTCTAGGACAATCATGATAAATTCATTGACAGAAAAAGTATTAAATATCTAATGAGTTACACCTTAGGAATATTTAAATTTCTAAATACTGCTACCCCAAAAAGAAGAAAAAACTCTTTAAAAAGAGGACCGGGACAGAAATCACTGAATTATAGAACAGAAAGAGGCATAACTCCTTCTTTGGGTCTCGTCGCGTGTGGCTTGTTTAGTCAACTGTTCCACAAATATTTTTTGAGAGCCAATATGTACCTTTGTGGTGTTTACATTCTTTTATCTTATCTCAATTTGTTCTGTACCAATGTTAGTTGGACAGTAGTCCAGCTGCCCTCTCACTGGTTGACTAGTTTCAGGGATAAGTCAAGCTTATTATAGGATACAACAGTACCCTTCTATATGATACTCAATAGATGTTGGAGAAACTTAATTCAGTCTCATCTAGTTCCTTATTTTACAGTTAAGGGGAAGAAGTACATTGGAATCTTAAGGGACTTTTCCAATATCATACATCTGGTCAGCAGAAAACTCCAAATAATTCGCTAGCATTTATGTATCAGTGTAGAAAACACATTTTGTATAATGCTACCCTTCAAATCATACTATATTGGCAGCCACCTAACTAGTCCACCTAAATGGAAGGAATGGCCTTATTTTTAAAATACATCTGATTTAAATTTGGATCTTTAGCAACAATTATTTTAAAATTGTACTTTTAATATGTGCTTTCTCATGACTATTAAACTAACGGCTCTTGGTCCTGATGCTTTATAGAGTTAAAGGTCACCACGCAGTGTGTTCTGACAGGTTCAGAGGCAAGAGCAGCCTCACTTCACCCAGAGTGCATTTGTAAGTCAAGCTTCGGTTCTAGGAGGGATGGCATAAACCTACAATGGCACGGAAACAGGGCAACCGGGCTGGTGGAGGATGAAAACACAATTGTAGGAAGAATAACTAGAGAATTGGAGGATTTGGGACCTTGAATATGAAGAATTTCAGGGAGCCCATTAGTACTATTTTCAAACCTTTGAAAGTGTTGAATATAGCAAATGAATAAATTGTTCATGTGTGTCTTCAGATACGGGAATAAGATTAAAGCTGAAGCAAAAAGAAACTGATTACCATTAGTTTAAATATAATTGACATATTGAATCAGCTAGACTCAGTAGGAGAAAGAAAGAAAGATGAAAGAAAGAAAAAAGAAAGAAAGAAAGAGGGAGGGAGGGAGGGAAAACTTTCACTATTGACATCTAAGGCAAGGCTCTCTGCCCCCTTTAGTCACAAGAACTGTCTCATTTTCATACTTGTGAAAGCCTCATCTAATAAAATACAAATCTCTGAACCCTATTATATTTGAAGCTTCTCCCTGTCCCTGTATCTGGGCTGAAAGTCTAGAGTCACATAGGTGATGGGCTCCCTCACTCCACTTCTTCCTCTTATTCACTGGCTTCTCCTTTTTAATGGTTCCAGGGTCAGATTCAGGTAGAAAGAGAGGATAAGGTGAAAACCTCAGTATGAGGTTGGTGGAGCTCCTGTCACCGTTCTTTTGGTGACAGTTTCTCTCACTGGTGTTTTTGCAAGACCTGAGCAAGGCCACTCCTCCAGCTGGATGCTTGGAACTGTCTGGGCTTCTGGTGGTGTCCTCTGCTGTGATCGCCTTGCCCCTTTAGGCAGTCCTTTTGGGTAGGATCTTCTTTAAGCTGACCTATAGTCAGTTTCTGTTAGTGGGGTTCAAATCCAGAGACTGGTAAGGACATGTGTTTATCTACAGCTAGAGCAAATTCAACTCATTCACAGAGCTTCTCTGCCCTCTGCCACCAAAAAGAGACACCTCTTCACACACCAAGAGCTTGACCAGCACATATGTCAGGACCAGTGGCACACATAAAATAATACCCCAAATAAAAGTCTTTCCTGATGCCTTTTGACCCCGACCTTTTGTGTATGTCTAGGGGTAACAGCTAGTCCAAGCAGACCCAGTTTAGAATCACCCCCTTTGAAAGTCTAACTCCTGTATTTTGAATGTTTTGTTCTCCAACTTCGGACCTCTGGAGACAACAGAAAATAATTCAACTGAACATCCTTTGTCTTACATAAAATGTTTTCAGTAATTCAGATCAGTTCAGAAAGTATAACTGTCAGCCTTGTGAACCCTTAAAAAGTTCAAGCAGGGACTAAATCTCGATTCTAGACTGTCAGGGCACAGGTAAGACTTCAGCATAGATTGGGAAGGCGATAATCTCAAGGTCCTTTTAGCTCTTAAGACTTAATGATCCACAGGCTGCCTCTGCGTCAGATGAGCTGAGAGGTCCCCTAGCCTTCAAAAACAAACAGAGAGAAGAACATCAACAGAAAGCCAGAATGTGATGCAACTCAGTAAACATCTCCGCATATCCTACTTAGCCATTATTTATTTGATCTCTTCTCGTTTTGTTTGAATTGGCATATCATGATAGCACCAAGTTTTGCTATTTCAACTCTAACGTAAAACCCCTGGAGGGATAAACGGAGAGTTCTGAGTTCAGCTATATCAAGTATTCAGGTAATCAAAAGAAGCTTAGAAAATAAAACAGTATCAACATGGGAACAGTGAAGCAATGTAAAAATATTCGCCATCACTCTATTTAAAAATAATTACTAATAATTACATTAATAATAATGAAAACAATTTTATTCTCTCTTTCCTTTCCTCCAGGCTCTTTCATTTTAACTGCACCTTGGAATTTTCTCGGGTCAGATATCATCAAACACAATCAGGGTCCTACTTGCCCCCAAAACTTGCTTTGGTTTGATTTCTCTTGAGTAACTGAAAGAAGTATTGCTTAAATTCTAGGTTAGCTTTTTTCTAATTTTCTTGATCCTGGCTTGATCAGCAAATGCAGTTTTTGCTGTCTCAGAAAACTTGGATGCACAACTCATTACTTCTCTGTGGGTCCTAAGGAATTCACACACACACACACACACACACACACACACACACAAGTGAGCAGTGTAGATTTTTCTAACACTTGCATGAGGAAGATAGAGGAAAGGTTAACATCTTATGCCCCCTATCAAATAATTTAAAACCCCTCAGATATTCTTGCCTCTAACACCCCTCTTCAACTAAACCTCCGTGGAAGATTATTTTTCTTCTTTCCACTTTTCTCTTCCTTTCTGTACTACCTTGACTCTGGACCTTTTTCTCCTCTCTCCTGAGATTTCCCTCAGAAATGCCTGATTCTTTTTTATATGTGGGGGTCAATCCACTCTACCTCAGGGCCTACTGCACGTTTTGCATATTCAAACACATCCCAGTCGTGTTCAGCAAAAAAAAAAAAAAGGGGGGCCAAATAACAACTCCTGCTTTCCTGAGAATACAATTTCGCCAAGACTTTTGATTACTAGAACAACTCAACAGGGTTCACCCTTCTGTCATCTCTAAGGTTTATCCAGCTATTCTGAACATCTGAATGTGATGGTCTCCTCCTATTGAATATGCAATCTCTGTGAAATAATGCAAATATTCTTTATGATTTGTTTCTGTGAGGCTGAATGGATAATTTGGGGTACTATTTTCCTTAGCAGTCACAGTAATTATATTCAATCAGATGACACAAAGCAGTTGTGGAAGGTGACATGACAAAGCAGTTGTGAAAGGTGAAGGGGATGGTGCCACCCTTTCCTGTGGTCTGCGTTTGAAATTCCCATGTAAGTAAGAAGTAAAGACAGTGCCAACAAGACAATTTTCCTTTCCAGGGACAGTATTTCTTATGGCTTGTGGGACAACACTCCACCAGATTATTTCTATTTCCAACCATACATCTAGAAACGTACTCAGATGGAAATAATAGCAACAATGATCCAGATGACTATACTAGGCCTTTTTCTGAGGCATTCAGAATTCTTCTAAGGCTTGAAGACATCTCATTAACTCTCTTCCCTGAATATCATAATCCAAACCATAGTCATTATAGCTATTAATGAAGACTTATTGCAAGCGTTTAAAAACTTTTTTAGGGGTTAAGCATAAATACAGAGTCCTGGTACTTTTTACCCGTAACCCACTCTAAGAATGAGGCATAGGAAGCTGGCAGTGAGTGATGGTGCCTATGGTGGTTGTAAAGTAGTTGACTTTCTGTCTGAGTTAAGCATGAAGACATGCCTCAGGTCAGCCCACGAAGAACAACAGAGCAGTTTCTTCTGAGATGTGCTCCCCATCTTCCACATGACAATAACTGCCTCACGACATCTATTCTGTCAGCATTGCATGCAGAGAATGGAGGGACAGACCTGCTGCCCATCTGAGGTTAGTGGTTACCCTGTGGCTCTTCTCTACGGTTGACACGTTCTAGTGTTTTCCTGCTGTATTATCACCTGGCAACTTTTACAGAGAAAGAAAGAAGTACAATGCAGGTCACAATTACTCATAGGCTTCCTCATTGACTATGTGTGAATGTGTGTGTATGTGTGTGCATGTTTAACGGACAACATTGCTACACTACCTTCGAACCAAGTTGCAAAAGGAAAAACCAAAGGCAAGGAAAAAACACGAATCCAAATCTTCTCTCCAAGGGTGTGTTGTTGACCCATAGAAGGAATGCCCTTGTAGGGTAACAAAATGACACTCATGAGGGCTACTTGCCTACTGCGCAGGACAGACATCACTGCTCCGTTGATTTAAATTGATGTTTTGCAAAATAAACACACAAAACACACATCATGAACTTTCATCAGCATTCCTTAAATATTGGCTTTAATAGGAAAGCACGGGTCTTCGTGTGGTTAAGAGACCACAGTTTGGGCCCAGCAAAGATGATTTTTATGTCGAGAAAATGAAAGACCTTTGAAGATGAATAGGTCTGAGTGTCTTCATTCATTTTGGAAGGGCGCAGTCATGCTGATTCCTGCATTGCAGCAATTTAAGGAGAGCCAGCATTGGCCTCACCTGAGAGATATGAATCATGATGCAATCTTCCCCAGATTTCCCCCACTTATCTAGTCTCCCACAACCCTTCTATCCACCCCATCAATACCCAACTCCTGCAAACTTTTCTGAGACTTGAGTCTGGACGTCTCAGGAAATAATGTACACATACAAAGGGATCAGAACCTCTCGCCCAATAAATTAGTTAATTTAGGTGAGTACATTAGAATTCCCTAAAATGGTATTTGGAGTCTCTTGGAACATTTTATTTTGTGTGTGTGTGTGCGCGCGTGCGCGTGCGACGGCATTTTATTTATTTTTTATTTTTTTATTTTAAGGATGTGGGGTTAGGTATACAAACGTTGATTATGCAGGCACTCTGTTGATGAGGTGTGCTCCTCCCTCCCCTAGCAGTTTCTCTCAACCGGCATTTTCTTTTTGAGTCCGGGTCTCATTCTGTCACCCAGGCTGGAGTACATGGCACAATCATGGCTCACAACAGCCTCGAACTCCTGGGGTCAGGCAACCCTGCCTCAACCACCCCCCCGCCCCCGGCAGCTGGGACAACTGGCATGAGACACCACACCCAGCTAATTTTTTAATTTTTTTGTAGACATGAGGTCTTGCTATGTAGCCCAGGCTGGTCTCCAACTCTGGGCTCAAGCGATCCCCCCACCCCCTACTCAGCCTTCCAGACTGCTGAGTTTATAGGCTTGAGTACTGTGTCCAGTCCAGCCATTTTCTTTCTTAAGCAAATAGGACATGAAATAAAATTGCATTCCTCCAAAATGTATCGGTCCTGAGGTTCAGGCCCACCCAAAGGAAAATACAGTCTCCTTTTTACAGCTTACCCTGACTGGATCCCTAATGAGGCTCTGTTAATCTCCAATTCCTATAACGGCTCATTTTTTTACTATATCTTGGACTTACAACTGTGTGACTTTGGGGATGAGATTCTTTTTAAAGGCTGTGACTAAAGGCAATCCATTTGATCAGAGAGTAATATCCTGACTTCATCTTTTATCATTTCCCAGTGATACTTGGGCTGCAGATGGATCCTGCAGTTACTTTGTTTCACATTAAAAATAATTTCATTTTCCGGCCAGAAGCTGGTCTTACTGATCATATTGCTGCTTAGAAGCCTGGAGAATCATGGCTTTTACTTAACTTTCAGGAGTGAGAGATGGCAGATAATCCTAATTAAGAAAGAAACACGGACAGGGAGAAAGACCCCAATATAGAACAAGAATAACAAGTCTACTGTAGGAGTGATTTCCATAATCCAAAAGAGAAAGGGAAATTGTCAAGGCAGCAGGAATTGCTTTCAAGAGCAGTCTCCACTCCAAGACTGAAACAGAAATGCAGCTGAACTCAGGGCTCCCACTTCTTCTTTCTTCTGTTCAGTTGAGGATTTCAATTTCATCTAATGCTTCAAAACCAACAGTTCTGTGGAAAACACCACCGATTCTGAAGGGCAAGACATTTTACTGTTGCCTTCACTGTAGTTAATTTCAGAAGGTCTGAAGATATTTTCCCCAAGGCATTATTGTTTCTTGTCCTTACATCAAATCATCAGTTAAATCTTCTATGTGAGGACTTAGAGTTAATTAGGAGATGTCAATGTCTGCAGTCCTATGACCTGCTGTAGTTGACATCCAGTTGATGTCCGCTGACTTGGATGTCTAATACTTTTGTCAAGTGGTTAAATTTTTATTAGCTACAGCCTACCCAGGGTAATATAACATGCCTAAATGTGAATGCAACACAGAGAAAATCCAGGTTCTCAACAAACCAGAACCTATTTGTATATAGGGTTCCCATAACTGGGAATAGATGTTCTCTGTACAAGCAAGAAGAAACAAGAAGCAAACCTATCCCCAGAATTAGATAGAAAAGGCATGGCTCTAGGATCAGACAAACTTAACTCCATGTAAACACGTGAAGAGACTATGTTGTCTGCCGGATAGCCCATAAGGTTCACAATTTAAGTGGTTTCTAACAGATATGACCAAATAACCCACAAATGGAGGCAACTGTGGAAATCGACCAAGGAAACATTAAATGTCAGTATCTCTCATTCGATACTGAAAATTGCACAAATATTCTTAAAAATTCAGTCTCTCTAGGACTGTCACAGGGAGAAAGACTCCAATATAGAACACGAATAACAGGTCTACCGTAGGAGTGATTTCCATAATCCAAAAGAGAAAGGGAAATTGTCAAGGCACCAGGAATTGTTTTCAAGAGCAGTCTGCACTCCAAGACTGAAACAGAAATGCAGCTGAACTCAGGGCTCCCACTTCTTCTTTCTTCAGTTCAGTTGAGGATTTCAATTTCATCTAATGCTTCAACACCAACAGTTCAGTGGAAAACACCACCCATTTACCCAGAACAGTGTCAAAGGTTCTACAACTGAAATGGAGAGATAAATGTGGGCTCTGTTTTGGCTAGAAAGGGATAGGGAAATCATTTCAATTCAGTGGTTACCGTAGATCAGACATTATATATACAGCTCGTTTACTTCTCACTGTAATGCAGATATGACTATCTCCATCAAGAAATTAAAGAAATTAAGGAAACAAAGCAATTGAGACTAAGATAACAGTAATAACATCCACAGTGATTGTTTTTATTACTATTATCATTAGCATTTGGATGAACGATATGTCAGTTACTCTACTAAGTGCTTTAAATATATACTATAAAACTTTCCAGATAGGAAAGGTACTTTTATTCTCATTTTTATAGGTAAGTAATTGGGGCTTACAGAGTTGGAATAACTTGTCCAAGATTGCACATCAAAATAAAAAGACCAAGATTAAAACCACATAAATTTTTACAGCTCTTTTAGAATTTGGGTTAAAAAATGGATCTCCCCCACCCCCACCCCACCCCCACACAACAAACACACAAACAATCAAAAACCTCAGTCACTTCTATTAGGCCCAACCACCAAAAGAGGCAGATATAATGTTTTACTTGCTATTTGTAGGTTGCTGGCTACACAAAATATGTAGTCCTCTCTAAATTATTACTAATAGCTGCAATAATTGAAAGCTCATGGTATTCACTGGGAAAATAAAGTCAATATTTAGAGCATGAAATCTAATGTCAGGTATCTGGGGTGTTGCCACAGATATACTCAGGGGGGTTGTTACAGGTGTTAGTGCCTATACTGGAGTACAAAATAAGAAGCTTTGTGCATACAACTGCCCAGAACATCTTACTAAGAAATCTTATGGTAATACAAACATTATTTTGAGCACCAATAGTTCATTTCTGTTCATCATTTAACCTGTATTTTAATAAAAGCATAACTAATTGTTGATTTACTTATTAAAAGTCATTTTCAATTTTGAGAGTGGGATCCCTTAAAGATTTTGCCAGTCAAGTTTGCATGTTTTTATTATTATTATTGTCCAGAAAAATTATGAAATATCTTGAAATCTACACACTGATAAAAAGTCCTGTAAAGAAATTTGAAAATATTCTCATATTGTCCTATAGGATTTCAAAGTAATTTTTCCAGACGTGTTTTCTAATGTAGGCTTTGAAGTCTCTGGGATTGTTGTACTTACTGACTGTGTAAGGGCCTAGGAACCAAGAGAGCGTGCCCATAGCAGTGGGTGCCTCTCTATTTCCCAGCAACCCTTAGAGTTAGGTTGGCCATGTAATTGAGATCAAGCAGTAGAATGCAGGCAGAAGTGATGTAAACATCTTTCAGGCTAGACTCCTAAAATATTCCAAGTAATTTTCCAAGCCCACTCTCCCTATGTCTGTGAATCTGAAAGTGAAAGCCTCAGAAATTAGGAAGTCACTTACCGGAAGAAGCATAGTTGCCCCAGTCGTTGCTTGGAGTAAAACTGTTCAACTAGGAACACTGCATCAATATTTGTGGGTAGGAGTGAACCTTTGTTGAGCTAAGCCACAGATAATTGTTTTACTAGCAGCCAGCCTTACTTCATAGTGACCTTGGATCTAGACAACTAAGGTACTCCTAGTATCTACTTCATAAAATCCCTGTGAGAATGAAATAAGATAATGAACTTAAGAGCATAGATAACAATGATCCCTCCTTCTTTACATGAGTTTGTAGCATATAAACTATTTTTTGCCCATTAGCTAAAGAATATAGAAAGCTAAATATGTGTTTTATGAAATACGTCTATATAAATACACATGCAGTTATATACATGTATGTAAACACACACCTCATTCAATCCATATTACTCCTCTACTGTGAAAGTATGGAAAGAGAGCAGTCTTTAGGATGACCATTTGGTGGTTATCAGATTTAGGAAAACAAGACAATTAAGCATAAACTTTAGGATAATCTTTTGGTGCTCATACCAGACTTGTACTAGCATTTCTCCTCCCTGGAACAATAGAACAGAAGATTTAGTCATACAGAGTCACAGAACGACAAGCCCATAGAATGAACTTAATGTCACTGCTTATATTAAAAGCCCAGAGCTGCAGAATTCAGGTTTGTGTCCCAATATGATGGCATCTGCATGTTGTTGTTGTTGCTGTTGTTGTTGTTGAGATTTTTCCCAAGACAGAAAACTATTGTGACTGAGTTCTGAGACTTTTAGAAACACCTCCATATCAATTGTATTATACAGCCCAAGAGCTCTGTCTAATCGTGGTAGTTTCTGCATCAGGTAGTAGGAAGAGAGAGTCACAATGTTATAAAAGATCCTAAAACTTTCTCACTAAGAGTTAGAAGAAACACTAGAATGACTAGCATGGTTGAAATTAGTTATACCTGTAGAAAGAATATACTTTGTCAAACCTAGCACATTGAAAGCTCAAGTTGTAGAGATATCTGGACAGAATGGTCCAAGGAGGAAATACAAATTTAGAGTCAAGACCTGTCCTAGCACTAAACCTCTTTATGGACCTGAAAGAACTGAGCTGGGCTCCCAGGTCTGGAAGGATTTTAAATTCCAGCTACTACTGCCATCTCTTTCCCCACATCCAAATGTCCTTCTAGAATCTTATTGTGCAGATTAGGCTTCTTGTTCATGACTTCATCATCTTTTATTTTATGATTCCTCACGTTCCATTGCTTTACTTGTTAGCTTGGCCCCTCTGAGCACTACAAATCTGATTTCTAAAGTAGATGCAAGCTGAAATTATATTTGTGACTCTGATCTCCTGATATTCTGCTCCATGAAACCGCAGTTTGGTACTACATACTGGGGAGGATTAAAAGAATTGGAGGCAGGTATGCTGGGTCAAGACTGGATCCCCATGTGAGATGATGGATAGCTGGAAAACAGCGAGAGTTCTCATGATAATGTCAAGAGCCTATTCTAGAAGATCCCAAAGCTGTCACCCATCAAGAGAAGCAAGATTAGGAAGCAAGGAGCAAAGTCAAGTTTCCCCAAGCTTGAGTATGGTGCTATGAGGCTATACATCATCTGCCAAATATGAACTTCTTCAACTGGACTTGAATTCGGCCTCTTTCAAGTATAGAAGCTTTCCCTCCTTGGTATGGTAAGCACTTTTTTCAGTCTCTGAAATGACTTTAGGTCAGTATCTGGATGGAATCTGTTTCTAGGTCATTCCAAAAAATAAGAGGCTTTTTACAGCAGCCCAACCCAGACCAGAGAAGGCCAGCTGGGAGCTGGGAGTGCTCCCAGAGTTGGAATAACTTGGCCAAAACAGCACATCGAAATAAAAAGGTCAAGATTAAAACCACAGTAAATTTTTACAGCTCTTTAAGAATTGGGGTTAAAGAATGGAACCTCCTCCCTGCAAAAAAACACACAATCAAAAACCTCAGTTACTTCTACTAGGTCCAATCACCAAGTGAGGCAGATATAATATGCTTTACTTGCTATAAATCTGGGGCCCTATATTCTGTTGGCATCAGGTGGTTAGTTACCTCTCACAGCTATAAAGGTTTTTCTAGCTGGTTCTCTTGCTGGAAACCATGTAGCCATGTTCTGTTCTATGTGTCCACCAGGTAAGCAATCTATCGCCTAATTGCTATGTCACACATTTTCTAAGATTTAGCTTATCTGGAGATAATCTGGGAAGCTTGGGTATTGCATATAGACAAATACCACGGTAATTTATATATTCGTATCACAGGAATCCCACATTTTTCACTCTTCTTCATCTCTCTTTCAAAAAAAAACAAAAAAAAGATATTTTCTCAGTGTAACATTCACCTAATACCACTAACAACACTGTTTACATATACAATAGATACTAGTGATTATGTTGAATATAGAAATATGGACACATATACATTGCATAGTTCCTATCCAAAAGTCAGGAAGCTTGGCAGCTAATGCTTTAGAGAACCTATAATATCAGATCACAATAAGTAAAAAGTGAATAATTTTGTTGCATAATTTTCTTGAGTATTTGGGTTTTATGAAATTTTTATACTTTTAAAAATTATTCTAATGTATATACTAATACTTTGAAAACTATCTGAATGTATCACATATCTTTCTAGGCACATAGTTTTCTAGAAATATTTCAATTAAATGACACAGACTGGATGGCTTATACAACAGACATTTATTTTCTCACAGTTTGAGAGGCTGGAAGGCAGAACACAAGAAGGCCAGGCTGGGTGGCTCAGCCTGTAATCCCAGCACTTTGGGAGTCCGAGATGAATGGATTGCCTGAGCCCACGGGTTCAAGATCAGCCCAGGCAACTTGGTGAGACCTCATCTCTACAATAAATAAAAAAATTAGTTGGACGTGGTAGCACACGCCTGTAGTTCCAGCTACTTGGAAGGCTGAGGCGGAAGGATCGGCAGAGCCCAGCAGTTGGATGCTGGGGTGGCCGTGAGCATGTCACTGCACTCCAGCCTGGGGGAAAGAGTGAGAGTCCAACTCAAAAAAAAACAAAAACAAAAAAACCAAGTAGAGCCAGGTTGTCACCTCTGAGGCCTGTCTTCTTGGCTTGTAAATGGCCACCTTCTTGCAACTTTGTCACGTGGCTTTTCTTCTGTGCATGTGCATCTCTGGTGTCTCTTTATGTTTCCAAATCTCCTCTTCTTATTAGGACATCAGTTAGATTGGGTTGGGGCCCACCTTCATGGCCTCATTTTAATTTAATCATCTCCTTAAAGTTCTATCTTTAAATATTGTTATATTCTGAGATACCTGGGGTTTGGGCTTTAACATATACGTTTTGAGGGTATATGATACAGCCTGTAAAACTAAGTGATAATTCAAATTATTTAAGAGAATGTCACAGAACAATCGTAGGCTTTAGGAGTAATTGTATTACAAGTAGACTCTAGGTCGTTTTTGAAGTGGTTGCATCCAATGACTTTTACTCTAGTGGAGGTCTTTGCTACTAAGTCATTAAAAATGTATTGAGTGTCTTCTTCATGCCAGATTCTGTGGCAGGTGCTGTCCATAGACATGTTAGCAACAGTCCCTGTCCTGAAGAAGCTTAAAACCCAGTGGACACCCAGGAAGAGACATGAACAGTAACAATTTAATGTAATAATAAATAATTGCTACTTAGAAGTATAGATGGGTCACCATCAAAGCAAAGATAACTAGTTCATTCTTTCTAGAAGAAGGAAAAATTCCACAGTGCAAAAGAAACTTCAGTGAAATAAGAAGTTTGAACAAAAAGAAAGAAGAAAGAGCATTTCAGAGAAAGGAAGTAATCTGGGCGAAGTTCAAAGTGTGACAGATTTTTCTGTATGTGTGGATTAGGATGTAAGCTAGACTATGATGGTGATTTGGTCAGAAGAAGGATGGCCTGGTGTGTTCTTTAATGCACTTGGGCATATCTAGTGCAATGCTGCCCGATAGAACTTTCTGCAATGAAGACAATGTTCTGTATCTATGCTGTGCAATATGGTGGTCACCAGCCACATGTGGCTCAGCACTTGAAATGTGTCTTGTGCTACAAAGAGAATTTTATTTTGTTTTGTTTTAACTTTAAATAGCCACATACGATTCATGACTACTGTATTTGACAGCACAGATTTAGAGGAAAGGGCTTTGTTTCCTTTTTCTGCATCTACACTGTCCACATACATGGCACACTCTGATCAAGTACCATTTCTCGTTACATGTGACATGTGTTGCAAGCTGTTTAAGTGGAAATTTGGCTAAGAATATAAGGCAACAAGTATTAGAAACCAAAATGAGTTACAAGATAGATCATCAAGTGTACCAGAAAAACAGAACCAATAGTTTGTGTGTCTGTGTGTGTGTGTGTGTGTGTGTGTGTGTGTGTGTGTGTGTGAGAGAGAGAGAGAGAGAGAAGAAGAAGAAGAAGAAGAAGAAGAAGAAGAGGAGGAGGAGGAGGAGGAGGAGGAGGAGGAAGGAGGAGGAGGAGGAGGAAGAGGGAGAGAGAGTCAGCAAGTTGGAGACTCAGGGGAATTGATGGTATAGTTCCTCTCTAAGAGTTGGCAGGCTCAAGAACCAGGTGAGCTAATATTTTAGTTTGAGTCTAAAAGCAGGAAAAAGCTTATGTGCCAGTTTCAAATGCAGCCAGGCAGGAGAAATTCTCTCTTACACATGGGAAGATCAGCATTTCTGTCCTATTCAGACCTTCAGCTGACTGGATGAAGCCCATCCCTGAAAGGAAGGGCTTTACTCAATTTATTGATTTAGGTGTTAAATCTCATCCAAAAATATCCTCGCAGAAAATACACAGAATGTTTGACCAAATATCTGGGCACCTGTGGCCCAGACAAGTTAACTCCTAAAACTAACCATCACACTCAGTAAAAACTAAAAAGAGTCCTCATTAGAGACTCTTAAACCTCTCACCCATGTGAAAAACATAAAAGAGTTAAGGGAGGAGTTTGGGGAAAATTCCTGGAATCTCTGGCAAGAGCTTCTTGTAGGCTAATTTGCTGTAAGAAACATCAGCTCCAAGGGAAAGGACTTGTTCACCTCAGAACTCAACCCTCGTGAGAGAGCTTCAACAGAGAGTTTGGTAAGTGTCCTTGCCATTGAGAGTGATGTGGTAGATTGGAGTCTGATTCCCACCTGAAAAATTCAAAAAGCAGAGTAGGCTGGCCGGCCGTCCCAGGCAGGAGGAAGGAAGGAGAGATAGCACATTTCAGTTACCCAACTCTAAAATTTTGTTGCCCTGAAGCATGCAAGAGTGTTTGCCATGGCTAGGTTTGAGTCACACTTAAGGATTCGCTTCTTTATTATAAAGTCACCCATGGGAAAAACAGCACAGTGATACTTAAAATATCACAGCATTCCTAGAGTCGGAGAAGAGGATATCACCTGCGTCAAGGGAAATACAGGTGAGAGCTCCCCAGCGCTGAGCGTTCTAAAGAGACCTACAATTGCACCACCCAAGAAGGAGAAGGCTTTTAACTTAAGTCAGGTTCTGAGAGTACGCAATCAACTTTTGAACCCATCAAGTAGGCTGTTTCCAGCCCACATGCCTTTCTGCACTATACTTAAGAGAATAAGAAACCATATTCATCAAGTTGAGAGAGGAAGGGCTGGTGCCAAATTAAAAATCTGACCACATACACTTTACCAACAGCAAGTTTCCACCAGTTGACCTGAGTTAAGTAAAAAGGAACTGTAATTTGGATGCAGTTGGAAACTTTATCTGTACCCTGGAACTAGACATCAGAGAGATGTCTAAGAGGCGTAACTGATGACTTTTGATGAACCTATTTTATGTAGGTGGTAAGGAAGAGAGGGTTTTGAGTAGCATGCTTGGGTTACTGTTTTGGATGATTCTCTCCAGCTATAGTCGACGACTCTGTGACTTTGCATTAACGAAGATTAATTACAAAGGTCAGTGGACCACCGGAGCTTTCATCTAGAGCAGAGGAAAAATATTCCCACAAGGCAATCTGTTAAGGGACCCTGGGGGACAAAACAATGACTCCGTATCTTACAGTTGTGCTCATTCAGTGTATGAGATATGTATACAATGATTTTCAAACTGTTGGTCAATGAAAGGGAAACAGGACAGGATGATCCCTAAAACAGTATCTTAGAAACTTGGCCCAGGTGAGTGGAAATTTCTAGTTTAAAGTGTCTTTTTAAAAAAGATTCTTATTCTCTCAACACAGATGAAGACCTCTGCTCTCAAGGATGGAGAGCCATTTAATAACTATAAGAGGGAATGACAGAAACATACTCTTGTTTTAGAAAGCCCACCCTGATATTTGTGTGGGAAATAGAAACTAACATCACAGACTTTAAAAATAAGCACTTGTTGGGACATAAATGCAATTGTTCTGGTGAAAGGTGATGAGAACCTGAGCTAACAAAATAAGATAAAGGATGCGACAAAGGAAAAAATTGGGGAGATAGGTAAGAGGCAAAATTAGCAAATCTTGATGACAAAATTGGATATGGGAGTGGGAGAGAAACTGTGAGGGTGATGTTTGGGTTTCTAACTTGGGTAACTCTCTCTAGCTATATTATAGCAGATACTCCAGAGGCATTATCTGAGGCTTGGATGAAGGTGATCATTACAGTTATCAAGTTAGAGCCAGTCCTAACTTGCCTGGGTGGGTGCTGTGCTATATGATATTACTATATTATATTACCTTCTCATGGTAGGCAGAATAAGGACCCCTCCCCCGAAGATGCCTACGTTCTAATCCTGGAAACTGACTATGTTAGGGTACATGGCAAAGGAAATTAAGGTAGCATGTAAAATTATCCAGATGAGCCCAATGTCATTACAAGGGACCTTGCATGTGAAAGAGACAGAAGAATCAGTGTCAGAGTGACACAATGTGAAAAAGACTTCAACAGCCTTTGCTGACTTTGAAGATGGAGGGAAATCAGAAACCAAGGAACGTGTGCAACCTACAAGCCTGGAAAAGAAAAAAAAAATTCCCCTAGATCCTCCAGAAAGCCATGAAGCTCTACCAGTTCCTTGATTTTATCCCAGTGAGACTCATTTCAGACCTGTGACCTTCAGAACAGTAAGATGACAAATTTGTGTTGCTTTAAGCCACAAAAGGAAATAAATACATTTACCATTTATCCTTTCTTGGCAAATCCCTGGTCTTAGATTCATCTATATTCCTAATTTGTTTACCTCTAACTAATGCTTTGTAGTTTTCTTAACTTCTTATTTGCAATTTATGTAAAGGGTGTTTATAAGCTAGTCACTATATGCCTATTGCTGTGTGACTATCACGGTACTAACTTAAACTGTCAGGTATATTCCTCGCGAACGGTTAAGTCCATCAAATTATCTCAGTACAAACATGAACACAAAGAACACTTTGAGATGCAGTCTCTTTTTTCCCCCTCCTGCTTATCTAATCACCATTCAACTAAAACATTTCTCAAGTAATAAATAATTTAGTTATAAAACTTAGGCAGCTTTCTGTCACAAGATATAATATTTATTTTGCTGTTGAATTAATTAATGTTTGGGAAATGCCATGTAAATGTTAGCTCTTATCCTTTTCTTATTTATAGTAAGTCCATAACCTTAAACTTAATTCCATGCAATGGCAAATGCTGTAAAATATACGTGATAATGATGGATGAACATTATTTGCCCTTACGACTTTATCTGTAACCTACATATAAAATTTAGAACTTGAAATGATGAAGATAATATCTCTCGGGCCTAGCATGGCCCAACACTCATGAAACATAGATGTGGGTGATTTGGGCTGGCAGACTTGAAAATGAACATGCAGCCACTACAGCTCTCAGATAACTTGAAAATGGGAGAAGAGAAGAAGGCCAGGCTCTGTCCAAATTGTGTCTTTGGGACAATGAGAATATTATACGTATCCACGTAAGTTTCAAAACCTATTTCCAAACAGAAATTTTTAAAAGACTATCTTGATTCCATTGCAAGGTTACAAATAGTCTACATCAAGTTAATACTGCGTGTCTCCCCCCAGAAGATGGGTCACAACTGAAAGACTGCTTTATATACCCTGTGCCACTGTCGGATGATTCTAGAGGTAAACAGAAAAGAGCAACGGTGCTTTCAAAAACAAGGACTGTATCATAATTTTTGTAGGACTAGGAATGTTAAGAACAAAATGTTCTTCCGGGAAGTGGCAGCCAGCCAGCCAGGCAAGACAGCAAAAGATCTGGCCTCCGGGTTATCCTTAATTATAACACTACCACCTAAAAGGGCACGAATGTAAGCTGGGTCAAGAAGAAGTGCATAAATTATATAAGTAAAGAAGACTGAAACTTAACTCCAGGCACAAAGCAAGCTAGAGATATTTTACTGCAAAATTCAAGAAGTTTGCACCCTAGTCAATTCTGTTAAGCCACAACGATACAAAAGTATCATATAAAAACAATACTCGAATATTGCAGTTTGGTTATGGTGGAAGTACCATAGTTATAACATATTTGAAATAACAAATATTTAAAACATTTTAAAAATAGTATTTCTTGAAATTGAGCAATATGCCATAAATCTCAAAATGCAGGATAACTGCCATGGAGAGTCTGTTTGTACAGCAAAACCCGTATTTGAGCATCTCTGGAGAACTAAGGTGTAATCTGCCACAGCTGTGTAATTGAAGAAGATCTGATGCATGGAACTGTACACCAAGTTATTTTCAACTAGCAGAGCTTACGATATTTTCCTCTCAGAATGGAAGCGTAGAGTTCTGGGTCATCATTGTATTTCTACCACACCAAAAGGGTAGGCTCACAACAGGAGCAGGTCCTAAAATAGACAGTCCAAAGGTATGGATTTTCACCTATTCTTGGTCATGTAATTTTTAATAAATTTTCCAATACCACGAGCAAGATGCACCCAAACCCACATATGTAGTGAATCCTGGGTGGGCATGTTGATTCAAATGTGTGTTTCGCAACAAGTAAATACCCTGAAATACACCAGCTTCCTGCTCCCATTATCTGCCCCTATCAAAAACTGAAATCCTAGTATTTTGTGGCATATTCAAAAGAATATTGTTTTATGCCTTTGTATTCATGATTGTTTCAATCACCTTACAGACTCTGGTGTAATACTAGAAACTTCCATAGTCTACGCTGTCTAAAAAACTTTGTAGCCTCTTCTCCACTTCATTAATTAGAGAGTAGTTTGTTTGTCTCTGAGTTTTCTTGGGTAAACTGGCTTTCTAAAAACTATCAAGAGAGTTTGAGATCCGGCTCTTGCCTTAATGACTAAGGATTATACCTCCAGGAAGTTGGTTCACCACACCTGGGTATGCCTTTAAAGTTACACGAGCACAACTTCAGCTAGCATATACAACCCGGTTCTTTCTCTACCCTATGAGAAACTAACTACATAAAGGGAAAGCCACTGGGCCACAAGGAACTACTAAAAAATTACTAGCTTTTGTTGGCTAGTAACACAGTATCGCCCAAGTGCAGTGGCTCACGTGTACAATCCCAGCACTTTGAGAGGCCACAACTGGAGTTCGAGACCAGCCTGGGCAACATAGTGAGACTTTGTCTCTACAAAAAAAATTAAAAAATTAGTAGCCGGGTGTGGTGGCAGGTGCCCATAGTCCCAGCTACTCAGGAGGCTGAAGTAGAAAAATTACCCTGAGCCCAGGAGATCACGACTGAGGTGAGCTACGATCATGCCACTGCACTCCAGCATGGGCCATAGAGTGAGACCCCAACTCAGAAAAATAAAAATAAACAAATGAAAATAAAATAAAAGTTAAAAACACTATCATTTGTAGGGCTTCGGTTCTTCATACACGGACCCTATGGTTGTCTTAGAGGCAACAGCAGGGAATGCCGCTCATTGCAAGTCCTTCATTCAGGATCAGCGTCTGCCTAGAAGGGTATCCTCTCTAAGAACATAGTTTGGAAGTGAGGAAGTAAGGAAACAGGGCTGACAAGCCAGTCTCACATCAACTGAAATCAGAGTCAGCAAGATGGCGGATGCCACTGGGAGGCAGATGGGTGCCTTTTGTATTCTACTATTTTAATAGCACTCCCTGTTGTTATATAATAATATTCCTAACTCTGCAAATGGCATAATTGCTTTAAGAAAAATGCTATTATTGAATGTACTATAATTAGCTCATATAAAACAAGCCTGTGAGCTTCTTTGGTAGATAGTGACCTCTGTGAGAGAGGGACATACGGGGTCTGACAAATAAGTTCACGAACCATCCTAGAAAAAGCCCTACATATCTCATTGCTCAACATCACTATGGTCGCCTTCGAAGTATGCCCTGTGGAAAGCTATGCACCAATGCCTGTGCTTAGTTCACCCGTCAAAGCAATTTTGGAACTCTTTTTCTGGAATGGCCAACAGAGCTATTGTTGGTATTTGTTGAGTTCTGACAACTAAGTCCACAAACTTGCCACCATGAGCTTACACTGACAGCACTGTACAAGAAACTGTATTGGGACACCCTCCCTACTCACCTGATCTGGTCCCCGATGGCTTTTTTCTTTACTCAAAGATAAAGGAAGTATGGAAAGGAAAACATTTGATGACATTCAGGGCATCAAGGGTAATCTGACAACAGCTCTGATGACCATTCCAGAAAAATACTTCCCAAGAGGAGTACTTCAAAGGTGACTGTAGGGATATTCAGCAATGAGGTACGTAGCACCTTTTCTAGGATGAGTTCGTATACTTTATGGTCATGCATCATATTCATTTTTGCAAGTCCAGAGCCTAGCATGACATTTGGCAGACAGTAAGTGGCAGAGAGGCGTTCATTAATTTGAGGTTTTAAAGAAAACTCCTTAGATGTCTAATGCCTGTCTTCTGGATGTTTCCTAATCCCATGAAACTTTGAATAATGAAGTATAAAGCAAACATTTATGGTAACATCATATACAGAGTCACAAGATGGGTCATAACATCTCTTTATTTTTGGCAACTTTTATTTTACTTATTACATAGCTTGTGAGCGAACACCACAAGGAAAGACAGGTGTAAGGACTTTCAACATATTTAAGGACCTGGAAATCCCTATTAGCCTAAGATGGTTTACCCTAGTGTGGGGACAACGTGAAACAGGAAAGTTTCACTAGTCTTGTTCAAAGATGTGTACACAGTAGGTACTCAATAAGTGCTGTTAAGTGACTAACTGCTGTAGGAATAATGGGGACTTTGGGCACTCAGTGGAAATAAAAGTTCAATTAATGATGAAAATAAACCTCTGACCAACATAGGGAAAGTATCTGTACTATTAAATCCTGGATAGCTATCAATGTGCCAGAATCCCATTTCTTCAGTTCCACTGGGCAGATTCAGAAGCAGAGCCAACATGCAGAAAATTCCACGATATGATTCTCAGAACACAGCTTTCTTGATCCTCCTTTCTTTCAGACCCAGTAAAAGAGAAGTCCCACGAAGATATAAGACCCCACTCTGCCTGCATTAACTCCCAATCCTTTAAAAGCCCAGTTTCTCCTCTCTCGGAACGTGAAGGAGTCTTCTGATTTCAGTCACTTCGAGTCAGCTGGACAGAACTGGGAAAGCTGGGAAGAAGGCAGCTTCTGATTTCAGACACTTCAAGTCGAGTGGGAGGAGGCCAGTGGAGAAGAGAGTTCCCATGCTTCCAGCTGCAGGCAGGCAACAGACGGCAAGGGCTCTACAGTCCAGAGTGAAACGATCACAATCTGAACCTTGACAACCTTGCGGAACACTTACAAACATTAGCAGAAAATACGCTTTTCTTTAGGGGTGACTGACAACAGAGCTGCTATCTACCAGCCTCTATAAAACCTCTCTCCTTGGGGACATCAGGTGCAGGGCAGCTCTGCTCTGTCATGGAACTGGCATGTGCTAAACACTGGAAAGATGAAAAAACTGGCCTATTCTTGACCTGAACCTCCATGAAGCCTTGGAAGCATTCAGTAGGTGAGTTGCAGCCTAAGGTAACAAAGCACCCCCAAACCTGAGTAATAAGTAAGTGGTGAGGTCGGATAGAAAAGTGGTTATGGCTGTTACTTAACTCATGGAAACACTTTGATCTGTGGGTGCTTGATTTCTTTGTAGATTTCCATGTTAGACAATTCAGCAGAGCTCATTGGATTAACATTCTCTTGACTTCTCTCTCTCTCTCTTTCACACACACACACACACACACACACACACACACACACACATACACACACACACACACACACACAAAACACAGTTACTCAATGACCAAAGGAAAAAACCTCCAAAAAAACTCCTTGTGTTTAGAGCTCTGCTGAGATCTTCAGGTCTTGATGATGAATTCCATTAGCACAACAGTTCAATACCCATTAAGTGTAGACCAGACGGTCCCTCGGCCAGCAAGAACCACCTCAGGAGTGGTTCAGAGCATGGCTTTGGTGTGCACAGCTGGGCTTGGAATCCCAGTTGTCCTACTAACTGCTCAGTGCCTCCATTTTCTTATCTATAAAGTGGGGGTGGTGATAATATACGGGCCTCACAAGTATTCAGTAAAGGTGATGAACTTGGAAAAGTATATGTAACACAGTGTTTTATAAGATTAAGTTATCATTTTAAGCATTGCATGAGAAAAGTTGGAAAAAAGAGTGGGTAGACTCTGGGGTCTTGTTGTAGGATGAGAAAGTACTTTTAAAAATGATTTTTAAAAAGAAGGAAGCAAAAAGCCCTTGGGAGCATAAAAGGGAATAAAACCCAAGGCTGTTGTGGTAACAGATTGTATGCAGGAAGAGGAAAAGCCCCTGTGCTATAGCAATACAGTTAAATGTGTTTTTCATGAACATTTTTAAATTTCTGTGATTGAATCAGCCAGCCATTAAATTTTAAATTAAGAAAAGCCCTATAGAGAAGATAGACAGCCATCTAGGCAACAAAAATGGAGATTAAAAAAACTATTAATTTGATTTTTCACATAATCTTTTTATAAGATTAATATAAATGTCTGCAAAGTAGACTAGTCGATGTACACCAAAATTTTTATAGAAAAAAATGAAACTTAGATTGGATATTCCTAACAGATCAAGCATTGGTCCATATGCAATATATTTTTGCATTTGTATGTAGCACATCTAAATACCTATTATAAAAGAAAAAGCAAGAAAAATGCCTGCTTTTTAAATGCACCCCAAGGTAGCAGTAATGTTCTTAGTTCCATTTGGGATTTATTTACATATTCATTATATGAATGACATAAATAGGTCAATTTCCTCGCCACCATATTAAGACTCATACGGAGTTTCGTGGAACTTTAGGAGCATTTTAAATTATTGAATAACACTCCTAACTTTCAAGGTTTCGAACTGAGGCCCACAGAGAAGAACCAACTTCCCAAAATTATAAATAAAATAACTCACAGGTTGGTCTCTCATGAAGAGAGTTCATTTTCCCCCAGGAAGGACAATGCAGCATTGCATGGCCAGTGTATTCGTTTCCTAGAGCTGCTGTGACAAAAATAAGTGGCTTAAAGCTAGAGAAATGAATTCTCTCACCCTTCTGTAGGCCAGAAGTCTGGAGCCAAGGTGTAGGCAGGTCTGCACTCCCTCTAGAGGCTTTAGGGAAGCTTCCATTTTTTGCCTCTTTCAGCATCTGGTGACTGTAGGCTTTCCTTGGTGTGTTTTGTCTTATCTCTCTCCATTCCATCTTCACATCACCTTGTCTGTGCAAGTCTAACTCCAAATTTCCTCAAGGTAGAACCACCTAAAATGATCCGTGATATATCCTCCCCTCAAGGGCCTTAACTTAATCACACCTTTTGCATATAAGGTAATATTTATAAATTTTGGAGATGAGGACATTAACTTACAGGGGTTAGAGGAGGAGGGAATTTAGGAGCAATATCCAGCCCACCCCTAGATAAAGAAAATGTGGTACATATACACTGTAGAATACGACACAGCCACAAAAAAGAACAAAACCATGCCCTTTGCAGAAACATGGATGCAGCTGGGGACCATCATTCTAAGTGAATTATCACAGAAACAAAAAACAGAGTCCTGCATGTTCTCACTCATAAGTGGGCACTAAAATTGGGCACGTGGGTACAAGGACGGGAATAGCAGACACTGGGCACTGCTAAAGGGGGAAGGGAAAAAGGGGTGATAAGGGATACAAGACCACCTATTGGGTGTCATGCCCACTACTTAGCAGGTGGGGAGAGCTCGTCAGAAGCCCAAACCTCACCTTTACGCAATGTACTTACGTAACAAACTCTCATGTACCCCACTTTTCTGAAATTCAAAAAGAATTAAACAAGAAATCCAGCCCACCACAGTCAGGTAGTGTGAATGAGCCTATGAACCCCTTCAAAACAGACATTCCATTTATGAAAGACTTCAGATGGTAAAAGCTTAAGAATTCATTGTCCTTAACCTTTTGCCCTGCAAGTCACTCCTCTTAATTAGCTGAGATATCATTATAGAACTATAGAATTCTATTAACTCAACAAACCATTTTCATCTAGATCTCTGGGCTCGGGTTAACCTTGGCATGTGAATTATGGTTGAACATGGCAGATTGGACACATCCAATTATCTCTGCTCATTCCTGAAGTTCCACTAAGAAGGCAGTTAAGGAATAAAGCAGGTAAAGACATACATGTTCAAACATTCTGGTAAAAGATAGAAAAGCAGAAGAGTTATACCAACGAAATATCGGAAGACAGAAACCAGATGGACAAAGGATAACTGACCCAACAGAGCAGGAAAAAAAAAACCCTAAGCTTGCAAAGGGAGAAGTCAATAAGATGAATTCATACTGGAAATTCCAGAAAAGCTGGAGAATTGGAGGCATTACTGCCTTTGAAGGCCAGAGTGAGAGAGAGAGATTCAATAATCCTTTTTGCAATTCCTAAATACAAAATTTCTGGAGGAAAAAAAAAAACTCATTTGGCAGCAGCAAATCTTGAAATTGTACAACTAATTTTTTAAATCAAAATATAACCTAAAATATCTCAAGCTAATTATAGGCGTCATAAACCCTTCTTAGTGTAACATGCATTCTCCCCTGCAGAAAAAGTCAATGCTTAATTAAGGAGGCTGCCACAAGTCCAACCAGGTCACATCGTTGACCCTCGAACAACCTGGTCCACTTACATGAGGATTTTTTTTCATTAAGTATGTTGGAATATTTTTTGAGCTTTGCAACAAATTGGAAAAGCTCACAGACAAACCACGTAGCCCAGCAATATCAAAAAATAAGAAAAAATTAGGTATGTCACGAATGCCTAAAGTTTGTATAGATACTAGTCTATGATCATTTATTACCATAAAATACACACAAATCGATTACCAAAAGCTAAAATTGATCAAAACTTTCCCACACACATACCATACATGATGCTATTTACAGTCCAGAGAAATGTAAACAAATGTAAAAATGCATTATTAAATCATAATTGCATAAAATTTCCTGTAGTGCATAATGTTCTATGTAATAATTTCATAGCCACTTCCTATCCCTATTACAGTGAACTCAGGCCTTGTATTTGCTTAAAATGCCATGGGAAAATAATCATCTCCGTGTGAGCCGTTCCTCTCTTCAGCAAATGGCATATCACAAGTAAAAAGTGATCTCTTACGGCCTCACGTATTTTTCATTGTGTTTAGTGCAATACCGTAAACCTTAAATAACCCCATGGGACCTGTATGAAGTGCCACTAGTGATGCTGGGAGTGCTTCCAAGAAGCAGAGAAAAGTCATGACATTACCAGAAAAAAAGTCGAATTGCTTGATATATACCATAGATTGAGGTCTGCAGCTGTGGGTGACTGCATTTCAAACAGATTCATCTTGTACACAGAATATGTAAACATAGGATCGATAGAGTACAGTATGGTAAATAGGTTTCTTATTATTTTCTTAAGAACATTTTCTTTTCTCTAGCTTACTTATAAAAATAAAGTGATAACATACAAAACAGGTATCCATCGACTGTTTATGTTACAGGTGAGGCTTCCAGTAGGGTTTTAGAGAGTCAAAAGTTGTACCTGGATTTTTGACTGCTTGGGGGATCAGTACCTGTAACATTACCCTGCATTGTTGAAGGGTCAACTGTAAGTCAATTATGTACCATATTATTTTCTAAAATCTAAAAGAATCTGAATCCATAGCCATCTGACCGAAGGATTTCAGATAAGGAATTGTGGAAACATGTAATGAGTAATTTCCAGTCCAAGATTCTTCCTATATCATTCTCCATCCCAACAAAAAGTGAGGTTTACCTTCTGGTAGAATTAAATCTCAGAGATCTTAATCTCTGTGAGACCTTGAACACTGAAGGCTGACATATGAGATACGACAAGCTTCAAACTCATCCTAAAAACAGTGCTACATACCTCACTATGGTCACTTTTGAGGTACTCCCCTTGGGAAGCTATACACTGGCACCAGCACCTAGTTTACCCGTCAAAGCAGTTTTGGAATTCTTCTGGAATGGCCATCAGAGCTGTCGTCGTATTACCCTTGACGTCCTGAATGTCGTCTAATGTCTTCCTTTCAATATTTCCTTTATCTTCCAGTAAAGAAAAAAGTCATTGGGGGCCAGATCAGGTAAGTAGGGAAGGATTTCCAATACAGTTATTTGTACGGTGCTGCCCATGTAAGCGCACAGTGGCAAGTTTGAGAACTTAACTGTCAGACCTCAACAAAGAACAACGTCAGCTCTGATGGTCATTCCAGAAAAAGAGTTCCAAAATTGCTTTGGCAGGTGGACTAGGCGCTGGCATCAGTGTATAGCTTCCCAAGGGGGGTACTTTGAAGGTGACCATAGTCATATTCAGCAATGAGGTATGTAGCACTTTTCCTTAGGGTGGTTTGCAAACCTTATTGTCAGACCTGGTAAGTTACCATCTGGAAACAGGAGGATTAAGCAAAAGTTTGCAGAGTAAGGTGTAAGGAATCCCTGCCATTCCCAGTTTCCCTGCTTGGTTCATAGAAAGAGTAGCTGGGCTTATACTCCCGGGGCAGAATATTGGAGACTAAAGGATTTTTCCCTGAGCTGGCCTAAAATTATACATTTGCACATTTGATACTTGGGGATGCCTGTGCAGAAGAGTGGGAACTCTATCTGACCACCCTATCAAGATGCATATAGAACTTAAAATCAGACGGAATAGAAGTCAAAGACCATTAGACATTTGAGGACAGGGAAGACTAAATAAAACAAAAGGAAAGAGAAATTCTGTATAAAAGCCTCCCCAGAGCAGTAATTAATATTATGAGAAAGATAAAAAATTATATTCCTAAATTGAGAACAGAAATTGTATCTTTAAAAATCTTCAGAAAATAAACAGCACAAAGAGAGATTAAGAATAAAAAATAGACCAGGCATGGTGGCTCATACTTATAATCACAGCACTTGGGGAGGCCAAGGCAGGAGGGATTACTTGACTCCAGGAGTTCGAGATCAGCCTAGGCAACATAGTGAGATCTCATCTCTACCAAAAAAAAAAATTATCTGGGCGTGATGGCATACACACATAGTTCCAGCTACTTGGGAAGCTGAGGGGGAGGGATCACCTGAGCCTGGGAGGTCAAGGCTTTGCTTTGGTGAGGTGAGACCTGACGAGAGAGAGGGAAAGAGAGGAGAGAGAGGAGAGAGAAAGAGAAAAGGAAGAAAGAAAGAAAGAAAGAAAAAAGAAAGAAAGAAAGAAAAAAAGAAAGAAAGAAAAGGATATAAAATAAATTTGTATTCGTTTGAAGTATTGAGATTAAAACTGGAAGGAACAACTGCCAGAAAATAGAACAAAAAGATAAGCACATGGAAAACAGAGAAGTACTCACATCAAGCCACACATTAGTGAAATTTCAGAGCATCACAGGTTTTAAGAAAACAAAACCCTGAAAACTCCCAGGGATAGCAAACATGCTACATAGAAAGGATCAGAAAATTTTTTAAAAGCATCAAACTCAGCAGTAGCTCTAGACACTAGAAGATCATTGACCAGTCTTCAAAGTTCCATGTAAAAATTAATTTCAGCCTAGACTTGTATATCCATTTAATGTAGTCAGGTAAACAATAGCATGAAGTCATATAATCTTTTAAGAATATTACCTTCCATCTCTCATAGTAAGCTACTTATTGGAAAAAAAACCTTCAAGAAAACCAGAGAGTAAAGAGGAAAACATGAAATTAAAGAAACAGGAACATCAACAGGAAAAAAAGTCATTAGAATTTCAAAGATAACATGTCCTATAATAATATAATATCCTGAGACCCATCTTAGAGAGTATTTGGTCCAAATTGGTGCAGGCGGATAAAGCCTACTTAATTTCCTAGTGTGCTTAACTGTATTGAAAAAGCTATAGAAAACTAAGTAAATAAAAAAACAGGGAAATTATTACCTTCAACAGAAACAAAGATTTGTATAAGAAAGGAAATGTTGACCAAGTGCAGTGACTCATGCCTGTAATCTCAGCGCTTTGGGAGGCCAAGGTCGGAGGATCGCTTGAACCCAGGAGTTCAAACCAGCCTAGGCAACATAGCAAGACCTCATCTCTACAGAAAAATCAAAAAATTAGCCAGGTGTGTTGGTGTGTACCTGTAGTCCCAGCTAATTCAGAAGGCTGAGGCAGGAGAATCTCCTGAGCCCAAGAGGTTGAGTCTGCCAGTGAGACATGATCTCACCACTGCCTTCTAGCCTGGATGACGGAGTGAAACCCCAACTCAAAAAAAAAAAAAAAAGGAAGGCAATGTCATAATCATAAGTAGTCTACATGGCTTAACCTTGTCTATATAATCTTAAATATGTAAACATCAAATTTTGATTAAATAAAATGGTTAATATATCTTTACTAGTTGAATGCGGGAGAGGAATTATGGGAGTGAATGTTGGGGATTATGAGTTAGTGTGAGAAAGTAAAATGCTCATTCTTCAGAGTAGAGGGTCAAACACTTATATCTCAAGTTTAAGAATCAAGAACTAACCATATATGTCTGTTACTTAAAAATAAGGAGGGCAACCCCTTCAGGTCCCCTCCCACTGTGGGAGCTTTTCTGTCCTCTCAATAAATCCTGCTTTAAAAAATAATAATATTCGAGACCTGCCTGGGCAACTTGGCGAGACCTCATCTCTACAATAAATCAAAAAATTAACCAGGCATGGTAGCACTCGCCTGTAGTTCCAGCTACCTGGAAGGCTGAGGCGGAAGGATGGCCGGAGCCCAGCAGGTCGAGGCTGCGGTGGCCGGGAGCAACCACTGCACTACAATCTGGGTGACAGAGTGAGACTCCAACTCAAAAAATAAAATAAAATAAAATAATAATAATAATAATAAGGAGGAGGAGGTAAATATTAGAATAAACAGCTAAAAGAGTTGAAAGCTATTAGCTCTAAAACACAGACACTGGGGTGGTTGTTCTTGAGCAGGAGATTGGTATTTTTCATTATAAAGTACTAACTTTTTATAATGTGTTAATTTGACATAAACAAAAATCACATTTTTAATAAAAAGAGACTAGCAGTTATTTTAGCAAATAAATAAGCTTTATATCATGGTAATTTCTTGCCTGTACAAATTTAGTATTATTCCTTGTCTCCCTTTGTATCTAAACTGCATTTTTTTTCCAGATTAGTCTTTCTACAGTACAGCTCAAATCATATTATTTTGCTTAAAAACTTTAAGTAGCTATACTCATTAATTTGGCCTTCAAAATATTCACGTCTTATTTCCCAACCATTTTTTCTTCACTTCGTCAACAGATATTTGTGGAGTAACTGATGCATGTTTTTTGGGGAGCAGAGGATACGGCCATGAACAAGACAGACATAACTCCAGTGTTCAAGGCTCTTGAATTCTTCATACTTCCTGCTAATACCCTCTTCTAGGCCTTTCTTCTAAAATTGTTGGCTTGTCAGTCTTCTCCTTCTTAAGTATGTAAGTACAAACCGTGGTTATGTGGGATGCAAATGCTCCCTCCTTCCCAAGGTCCCCAAGTGGAAGCTAATTTTTCCTATCCAAACATCCTCTGGACTTTAGCCATATAACTTCTATGCACTTACTGCTTTCTCACTATATTACAGCAACTCACAAATGTGTTGTCTTCTCAACTACAACCTGAGCTCCTTGAGAACAGGGTTCTTGACAGATGCATTTTTTTAATTCTCTACAGTACCCCTGTACAGAGTGGATATTTCATAAAGTAGTTATCTGGAGAATCCATCTGGATATTTTCCCCTAAAGCATTGATGCACTGTATTAATAGCCACTTATATCTCAAGACATTTCCTTTTTATTTTGTTTTTTTGTCAACTAAACATTTTATTTTTAGAATAATTTCAGATTTACAGAAAAAACGCAAAAGATGGTTTCCATGTATCCCATACCCAGCCTTTTCTATTAACATTTCACACTAGTGTAGTAAATTTGTCACAATTAATGAACTAATATGGATACGTTATTATCAATTAAAGTTCAGACTTTACACAGATTTTATTAGTTTATTCCTTCATGTTCCTCTTGTCTGTTCTGGGATCTTACCCAAGATACCACAGTACATGGAGATGCCAAGTCTCCTTCAACTCCTCTTGGCTGTGATAGTTTCTCAGACTTTTCTTGTTTTTTAATGACTCTACTAGTTTTCTTTTGTTACAGTAAAATATCACACATTTAGTGACTTAAAACTATATAAATGTGTTACCTTCCAGTTCTGTAGGTCCTAAGTCCAACACAGGTCTAACTGGGCTGACCCCAGTGTGCCAGGATGGCTTGTTCCTTTCTGGAGGCTGTAGGGGAGAATTTGTTTCCTTGTCTGTTCCAGCTTCTACAACCACCCACAGTCCTACCACAGTAACCCTTGTTAGTTTGAAGTAGTATTATTCAGGTATTCTATAGAATATTTCTCAATTGGGATTTGTCTGGTGTTTTTCTCATGATTGGACTGAACTTCCATGTTTGAGGGAAGAAGATCACAGAGGTAAAATAGCACTCTCAAGTGTACATGACGTATCAACGTGACTTATCACTGTTGCTGGAAGCCTTGATCACCAGGCTGAGGAAGTATTTGCCAGGTATGGTAGACTGAATACCAGTTCCCCAAATATGTCAGTGCCCTGTGAACCTGTGAATATGTTAGGTAACCTGACAAAGATAAATTAAGTTTGTGAGTAGAATTAAGTTTTCTAATCAGCTGACCTCAAATAGAAAGGTTGTTCTGAATTACTTGGGTAGGAGCGATTTAATCAAAAGGCAGAAAACCAGAATAAGAGAAGGAAGTAGATGAAGAAAACAGATCAAAGTGATGTGATGTGAAAAGAACTGGACCTGGTGTTAATGTCTTTGAAGGTAGAGAAAGGGCGCCATGAGCCAAGGAAAGTGGACAACTCTAGAAGCTGGAGAAGGACAAGAAACACTCTCTCCTAGGGGATTAGGGTTAGGGTTAGGGTTAGGGTTAGGGTAGGGTTAGGGTAGATTAGGGTTAGCGTAGGGTTGGAGTTAGGGTTAGGGTTAGGGTTACAGAAAGGAATACAGCCCTGTTCACATCCCTGACACACCTTGAATTTATCCAACATTTGACTTCCAACCCCGAAATTGTATGACGATAAAATTAGGTTACTTTACACCATTAAGTTTGTGAATGTTTGTTATAGCATCAATACCAAACTGTTACATCAGGCTTTCCATAAAGTCCTTTTTTGCAACCCCCTTTTGCATTTTACCCTATGAAAGGAACCCACTATGTTCAATTCATACTCAAGGACGGTGAGTGTTGCTTTACTTCCTTTAGGGTAGAGATCAACATCAATTATTTTTAATTTGTCCACGAAGAAATTTATCTCTGTTTCCCCATTTTTTCATTTATTCAATCATTTATTTATATCAGCATAGGCTTGTGGGCATTCATTTTATACTTAGGGTTGGAACCCAATGCAATCCTGCCTTTTTATTTTGTTGCTCTAATTTTTCTAATTTTGGCCATTGACAGCTTTCTCAGCTGGCTGCTTTAGTCCCTTGACACATCTCTATCATTGTGGGGGTTTTTGTGAATACTTCCTTTTCCGGCCCTGTAATGTAGTCCATGTTTTTAACGTCCAGACATGGAATATGGCAGGCCAGTTTTGTTGCTCAATGATATCACCAGGACATGGCTCTTTCTTTTGGCTCCCCTATATGAAGTGCCAGTAATGTGTCCCTTTATGATCTCATGTGAGCTGCAGACCTTCAAGCATTACAAAATCACTCCAAAATCTTCCCAAGCAGGAAGACGGCAGGAGCAAACAAACTTCCTTCTTTAGTGCCTGTCTTTCATAGAGGTGCTGAATCTTTCTGAAAAGCCTTCATTAGATTTCCGTTACCTTGGCAAAAATGAGTCACATGACCATCCGTGGCCCAATTGCTAGCAAAAAGATTTCCATGACAGGTTTTGATTAATCATGTTCTCTGGGGCTGGACACCTCCTGTCCCCACCAAAAGAAACAAACTGGAGTTTGTTCACAAGGAAGAGGAAAAGGATGAAAGTAATTGCTCTTCACTAGACGACAAACACTGCATATGACTAACAGATAATCTGGGTTTTTGTTTTGTTCTGTTTTGCTTTGTTTTTAATATCCAGTAAGTTTGAAAGACAGCAGAGATACTGGACTTACTCATTTATCATCACTTTTGAAAAAAATTTTTAATGATCTTGACACATACAGATAGCTAGAAAAGAGGGTGCTTTTCACAATGAAGCAAAAAGTATTTGTTTAAAAGGTAGAAGACTGAAAAGAAAAGTTACATATTTTAGAAATTTGCGAAACATGTCCCAATTAAAAAAATCAAATTTACAAGGTGAATTGCCTGTTTTTACTTTGTTTTGTTCTTGATGTGGCAACTTGTCTAGTCTACAGTCCATAGCTATTCAAATACCATTCTAGGTGTGACTATGATGCAATCTGCCTATGTAATTAAAGCTCCTAATCAGTTAAATTTAAATATGGTAGATGGAACCGGGTTCGGTGGCTCAGCCTCTAATCTCAGCACTTTGGGAGGACGGGGCGAGTGGATTGCCTGAGCCCGCAGGTTTGAGACCAGCCCATGCAACTTGGTGACACCTCGTCTCTACAAAATACATAAATAAATAAATATGGTAGATTATCCTAGACAATCTGAATGAGCATGAATAAGCTGGAAGAACTCAAAAGCAAGGCTGAAGTTTCACTGAGAGAAAAGAAATTCTGTCTGTGGACAATAGCTTCTGCTCATGCCTGCGTGTTGAAGCTTGCTCACGAGCTCTCTTTCCTTATTGCCTGCCCAGGGGATTTCAGACTCACTTACCCAGCTGCCACAGTCGAGTAAGCCATTTCCTCTTAGTAAATCTCTCTTCCTCTCTCCCTCCCTCCTGCTCTCTCTTCTACCCCGTCTAGCTATCTAGCTACCTGCCTACCCATCCATTCATCCATCCATCCATCCATCCATCCCATTGGCCTGCTTTTCTGGTTGACCATTGACTGATATACTTGGAAACAAACTACTTTAGACATATCATACTCTGGCTTAGTATTATAACAAAATTCTTTCTTCTCCCCCGTTATTTCTATAATGCATTTTTTCTTAAAATTGTATTAACTGTTATAGATCAGAAATAAGCAGTTTCGCTGTGTTCCAGTCAGTGTTCAATGCGCTCTACATTACACATAGTCTCTAGAAAATTTCTTCTCGGCTTGGCTAAATTTGAAGGGAAGATTTGAGGAAGGAGGTATACGGAAAAAAACTAGGGCAAAGTGCAAAAGGTGAAGATACACATTCCCAAGATGAAAAATAACACGTGTTGACATTCAGACAAAAATAAATACATCTAAAACACCTCCTGGTCTTGGATGTTTTGAGAACTCCACAGGCTTGTTGATACAGTGCTAAAAGTAAACAAGAATGCAACTGATTCCAACTCTTGCCTTTCAACGGGGGCCAAACCAAATAGCCAAGTTTAAAAACTAAACTGCTTTAACATCCTTAGTTGTGAAGAGTCTCCAACCCTTCTTTTATCCGCGGCAGTTGTTCAGTCTTTATTGCCTTCCTGAAGAATAATCAATGAGCTAGCCTTTACTGCTTACCTGAAGAATTCCTGTGACTCCTTCTTTGGTAGCGTCTTCAGGCAAAAATCTTATGTTCTTGTTATCTTATTATAATCAAAGTAGCACAGGGTTTGAAGATAGAATACCTGCATTTGAGACCCTTCAAACAAGGTCAAAGCACTCTGTATCCCTCTCTCTTTATTTTCACCATAACGCTCACCACCTTCTTACATTCAATGTCATTTATTTAATCATCTCATTTGTTTTCCATCTCTCTTGCCAGAGTGTAAGCTGCAGTCATGCTAAGACTTTTTCTATGAAATCCCTGCTGCATTCCAGTATGTAGCACACACATAGTAGCTGCTTACCATTGAACAAGCAGACTTCACTCTGTGACTGAATCTGTAATATGGACATAGCAATAGAATCTAGTTTATTGGATTATTATGAGGGGGGGAAATGATCATACAAGTGACACTCTGGAATATCCCAGTCAACACCAACTCAGACTTTCTATAAGGATTTCAATATCTGCTTCTTTCCAGAGTATATGAGGGGGGACCCCCAAAAATGAAATTATCTTGTAGAAGGTGGGCCCCTTTTTTACAGTCTTCACCAGCTAGGTAAGTGTTCTAGGAATCCATTGGCATCAGTTACCAGCCAGCATTGTTTTGTAGTCTCACTCTGTCACCCAGATTGGAGGGCAGTGGCACGCTTCTGGCCACCACAGCCTTGACCTGCTGGGCTCAAGCTAGCCTTCTGCCTCACTCAGTCTTCCAAGTAGCTGGAACTACAGGCACGTGCCACGATGCCCAGCTAATTTTTTTTTAATTTTTATTTTGTTGTAGAGATGAGGTCTCACCAAGTTGCCCAGGCTGGTCTCCAACCTGCGGGCTCAGGCAATCCTCTCATCTCGGCCTCCCAAAGTGCTGGGATTATAGGCATGAGTCACCATGCCTGGCCTCCAGCATTGTTTTGAGAGGCTATGTTTGGCTTCAGTGAATTTTTTTGTGGCAAACAGGTGTTTGGTTCTTCTACCATGACAACACACCTACCCATATGATGCTGAGTTTTTAGCACTTTTCGACCAGAAACGGAATGACCCCTGTGCCCCACCCTCCCTATTCACCCAATTTCACCCCGAGTGACTTTTATGTCCCCTGGATGAAAAAAGTCTTCAAAGGGAAATGTTTTTGCTGATGCCAAAGAGGTGAAACAAAAAATGGCAGAAGCATTAAAAGGCATCAAAATTGACGAGTTCAAAACCTGTTTTAAGCAGTGGAAAAAGCATCTTGATAGGTGTATTGCATCTAACAAAGAGTACTTTGAAGGTGACTGAAGTGTAAACATGTAAGAAAATACACAATTTTTTAATAAATAAAGTCCAGTTTTTTGGGACCCCCTTGTATGAGAGATAGAAAAATATGGAACACAAAGAAAGCATTGTTTTTACCCTTTCTCAGAATTTACTATTCTATTGTCTATAATTCTTATTATTATCTATAATTCTTTAATTACTTATCTACAACAATGTCTTGGGCATTGTCTTGGGTTGTAATTCATTGAGAAGTTTATTTGCTGGTTTTAACCTAGTACCACATCAATTAGGGATTTAGAAAGAGCCTTTTGCTTCTTATCATTCAGTCAAGTCAGTCAACCAGTCTACAGTGGGATCATTGTTGCCTGGCATTATGCTGGAAGTGATGAAGTATTAAAGATCAATAAGGCATTTGTTCTAGTAACTAACAATAATATCAAGACGTTTTCTTCAGACATAACCTGAATACCCTATGTTACACTTGGCAGTTTATCCTTCTTATTCTTTCTTTAGTGGAAATGAAAGAAAAAATGGATATCCTTCCTTGCAATAAAATGCTGAACAGAGCTTGCAAATAAACTTATTTGAATATTCAGTTTTGAACCCTGAGACCAAAGAACAGAAATTTGCAAGGCTTCATTCTCTGCGACTCTGCAATTGAGAATGAATGATCCAATGTTAAATAAAATATGCTCATGAATGAAATCCACAGGGAGATACACAAGAATGTTAACAGTGGTTCTCTCAGGGTCATGAGGAATGTTTGTTGTTGTTGATATCTTTATTTTTTCTACAGCGAGCATGCATTATTCATATGCTGAAACTACAAAGAAAAAGGAGATTTCTTTTTTAAAATGGCATTTCAGATCTTGGAGGTAATAGAAATGTTGAAACTGTCTGCAAAGTCTTATTACCATTAACTCTGCAGAATGGAAGGGAAAGATAAAAAAGTAAACAGGAGTTTAAAACACGAAAATAGGTAACCACAGGTCATATAAGAAATACGCCATCAAAAGTTCAATAAACAAACTGCTTTGACAGCACAGTTAACTCAAACCATTTATAAGCAACTCCTCTTACCCCTTCTGATATTTCCCCATAAAAACTCAGATATCACTGTATTCAGGGACTGCCAGACTATTGGCAGAGGACACAACGCAAAACATATTTTTTACTAATAATATTTTATTTTAAAATGCAATTGATCTTAAGCTACCTCCACAGTTGCAAATTGGGGGCTTTTCAAGTAATTTATGGGGGAAAACTGTGAAGTTTATCTTTGAAATGAAATGAAATAATGACTTCACTTCTTACTTTGGGGAAATTTTATGTTAAATCACCCCGGCGGGCAGAGATGACAAAACACTGAGAAATATTTAAAGATTTCATTTCTCTTCCTGATAACGACAAGGTTCATTTTGTGCTCTCAGAGGGGAAATCAAAACTGATTTACCGTCAACTACCTCAGTGCCACAATCCACATTTCATATTCTTTAAGCAGCCTCAGCATAGCAACCATGTTACTGTCCTTTCACAATGGGGTTGATCAACTGCCAGGGGCCTGACAAATCATCAGACGCTTTCATTGAAAGCTACCTGTTTCTTTATCATGATAAAGCATGATGTGCAGCGTGTGGAAAACGATCTTAATTTTATTGGCCAAAGGAAGCTTGATTTACACAACCTTTCCGTGAAAGGGCAAACAGTAGCAATCAAAGAGACAGACTACAGCGGGACATAGCCTTCCTCCTTCTCACTTGCCCTCTTTTCTTTGTTTCACCCAAACAGCAGAATATCTCACTCCTTGGCCCCATCTGAGAAAAGACCAAGTAAGATTTTAAGAAAGCCCGGGAAGCATCTGAAACGTAACCCTACTTTCATCATCCTCAAATTCCAATTCTGATCTTGAATCCCAAGCAGACCAGCGGTGAGCTAAGAAGAGACGTTACTGAACAGGCAATGAATGTTGATGTCCAGCAGAAAAGGAATTAAAATGTTTAATCATTCTACCAAGCTCATAAGTTGTAGCCAAGCACACGCTAGCTGCCTAGATTGAATTACTGCTTGGAGCACAGACGGTTTGCAGCTCTTTGGGGATATTTTTTATTGTTTCTAGTTTTCTCTTAGTCAAAATCATGGTGCATGGTAAAATTCCCAGAGGCACATCGTGATTCTGCCCCGGGTCATCATTATAGCTCATTTGGGTTGTGCCCTTTTCTCGGTGGCAACCACCATAAATTTACAATGATAAGATTCGGAGGTGGAATGAGAAAGGCAAAAGACAATCTGCTATGCTCTTGAAGAGTTACCAAGATAAAGAATATAGCTCTATCCGTCAATGTTCCCCTGTTGGATAACTTGAGGGCAGGAAGTGAGAAAAATGGAAAGATTGATAATGTAAGAAAACGTAAAGAAAACAAAGCAAAACAGAATGACAAATGTATTTGAATATGAAGCATAATTAGCTGACCACTTTTACCATTCCAAAATCTAAAAACATTTGAAAGAGTTGTAGCAAACTTGCTTTGCCTTTTTATTCAAAATCATTACCTCTTTTTAGACTCATGTATTCCTCTAAACATGAATTCTTCTGACATTCACTAAAGACCTACCTAATTTTTCTATTCAGCAATTCAGTCTTATTATTGAACTACCTTTTCGTGTCCATTGTTAAAAGTTCAAGTACTTCCCTTTGGCTCCAGATTACTAAGAAATACAAAACTAAAATTACCTGTTCATATTATCAACCCCTAGTCTCCTGAGGAAAACAATGAAAAAGCAAAGATGATGTTGCCATGTAAAAAAAAAAATTCATTGTAAAATTTGGTGCACAAATTTAAGCCTGAAATGTATCCATTTGCTGAAAGTATATACAGCAGATGTTTTTAAGATAAATTAATCATTCGTATTTTTATATATGCAAATGACTTTGCATCAGATTTGATGCATTGATCGTTACATTCATTCTTCTTAAACCTCTGTTTCCTTGGTTTGTGGACATTCTAGGCTCTCAGTTTTCCTCCCGCCCCTCAGGTTACTAGGCAAGTCACTAGCTGCTTTAAAAGTTTTCCCTCTGGTAACATTTTTCAATGTGGGGATTCCACTCTCATGGCTTAGATGATCATGAATATGTTAACATGTTTATTTTGCAGGAAAAAGTTTGTTTACCGTTTACTCTCTTTCCTCTCCTTCCAACCCCCACCGTTCTTTGGCAGGTGGCTTCTGAAATAGATCTTTGTTTTGCTAGGAGGGCCGCATGGTGACTCTCTTAGTGATAAGAAATAAGAGAAGGCTAAACTTATACACTGAAATAAAGATGGCTTGTGGGAGCAGGGTTGGTGGCAGTGGTAAGGGTGAACTTAAGGGTTGTAGAAAGAGAGGGTAAGAGTTCAAGCAAGTCCTGCTGAGAAAAACCCTTTGGGAAAGAGCTAAAATATTTCAAAGGAAGCGTGTGAGAAGTGTTGCTGTTTGATGCATATGCTTTTTTTGTCTCTCACAAACTCGTGGTAATAAATTCGTCTTATTCATCAGTGTCTGTGAAGCTGGGTTTGTGTGGGGGTAGTTTCTATTTTTTGTCTGTTTGTTTTTGATATGCAAAAGTAGATTGAAAATGGTCTCAACCGGAGAAAAATAAGAACAAAAATGGCTCAGGTTCTGTGCCCTATTCAGACCTACTTTCTCGAGAGGCTCTTCCTTGACTACGCAGCTGCCTTCCTTCCAGTAGCACTTTGGCATCTCAGACTCAAACCTGACCCAAACTCAACTCAGAAACGTTCCTCGCTTTGTCCACTTCCCTTACGGTGAATGACAGCACCGGCCACCCAGTCGGTTGCCGTATTTCTTGAAGGACAGCTCTTCTCCCTTCCCCTCCGCCTCACCATAGTCACCACGTCCTACCTCCCTGATACATCGCAAACACACCCCCTCCTCTTCTGGCTAAGCACCATCATCTCGCTCGAGAACTATCGTTAACACTTCCCAAATGGTCCTGCTTTTCAAAAATCAGAGTCAGCTTTAAAATGTATTCTAGCAGCCGGGCTCGGTGGCTCAGCCTGTAATCCCGCGGCCTTGGGAGGCTGAGGTGAGTGGATTGCCTGAGCCCGCGGGTTCGAGACCCGCCTGGGCAGGCGAGACCTCATCTCTACAATAAATCAAAAATCAGCCGGGCGTGGTAGCGTGCGCCTGTAGTTCCAGCTCCTTGGAAGGCCGAGGCGGAAGGATCGCCGGAGGCCAGCAGGTCGAGGCTGCGGTGGCCGGCAGCGGCCACTGCACTCCAGTCTGGGCGACAGAGTGAGACTCCGACTCAAAAAAATAAAAAATAATAAAATAATAAAATAAAATAAAATGTATTCTAGCATTAGAGCAGGGCTTTTCAGTTTCTTGAAATGAAATCCAAACTCTTTGTTTTTACTGACAAGACCTTTTATAATATGGCCTCTACTCGCTTTTTCACCCAACCTCATACATCCTTTCCTTTCTCACAATATTCAAGGCACGCTGATCATTTCATTACTCCAAAGAGCTTAGAAACCTCCCGCCACTGAGCGTGCTTGCCTTGCTTGTAAGCCCCATCTGTGCTCAACCCTGATCATCGGCCAGCTAATTCTTTTCTTCGGCTTACATCTCAGGTCACAGTTTAAATCACTTCTTCAGAGAAGCTTCCTGACCTCTGCTCTTTCCCCAACTCCTGTGACCCTCCCAGTCTGATCAGGTCTCCCTGCTATTTGTTCACAGCACTTATTTCATCTCTAATTAAATAACCTTCGCTATAATTACTAATGTCTGCCTCTATTGCAAGCTCTCAATACCATAATCCATGATGTTGGTGTTGCTGGTCTTATGTTGGTGAACTCTAATTATTTAATGTGTGTAGATAGTCTTTTCTGGGCTCACTATTTCTGTGATAGATTCTCTTGAGGCTAAGATGTTGAAAATTAATTCTCTACATAAGTCAAATTTATATTTACTATTTCTAGTTCTCTAGTTCCTTTAAAGAAAGCAGTCTACCTAAAATATTCGATAAGTATAGGAAATTAAGATTGAGATGAGAATAAAATGAAGATAAAAGTTTTGGGAATTTCAGGGAAACGACATTCTTTCTACAAAAACACATCAATCACAGTCAAGGACAAGATCTAACACCTACCAATGCAGTCATTGTACCTCTAGAAATAAAGAACCAGTATCCATTTCAATTCAAATATTACCCTCGCTGCTGAGGGAGCTCACAGAAGGAGTTCATTAGTGCCACCTAGGGTGACAGATTTATGGTTCCATCATTATGTCTACTAATAAATGAGCTGATGATATGAATCAAATTCACTAAAATCTCTGTTCATCTTGAATACATTGTAAAAAAAAAATCAGAGTCAAGATGATGTGCTCCATAGTATTTCAGATATAATAAAGCCTAAAGCTCTCACTGCAAAATGAGAATTATGTGCAGTGAGCTATCTTATTTAACCCAAAATGTTTTGGGGGCTAATAACCCATGGCATACTGCTCATCAAAATGGACCCAAGAGAAAAGACGTGCTTTCAATCAGGGCTGACTCTATTGCCACTCATGACTGTCTCCAACTCTAAGAGAATCGGTCTAAGCACATCTGCTCACAGATATCTTAGATGTCTTTTCCTGGGATGCCACGCTGGTCCTTTTGTCCATTGAACGTCCACTAACAATTTTTTTTTCTCATTTGATAAGAATTTAATGTGTGTTTGATAAATAAATGTTCATAGTATGCATTGCTTTAGGTTCTGTAGAAAATTGTAATGTAAAATGAGATATAGAGTCACGACTTTAAAAACAGTTAGCAAGGTAGGCTGGGCAAGGTAGCTCATGCTTGTAATCCCAGGCCGAGATGAGAGGATTACCTGAGCCCAGAAGTTTAAGAACAGCCTGGACAACATGGTGAGACTTCATCACTACAGTAAATTTAAAAAATTAGCCAGGTATGGTGGTGCATGCCTGTAGTCCCAGCTACTTGGAAGACTGAGACAGAAGGATCACCTAAGCCCAGCAGGTTGAGGCTATGGTGGCCATGAGCATTTGCCTGGGAGACAGAGTGTGACAGCGACTAAAAAAAAAAAAAGAAGAAGAAACAAAGACATTTTAAGGAGCTGTGCTAATACAGGCTTAGATTGATGACAACCTTGATTGGATTTTGCCGAAAGAGACTTAATAACGTAACAGTTGAGAGTAACACTGAAAAATAAAAATCTGTAGGCTTAGGAGACTGGTAAGTTATGAGAGATTTTAGGAGAGATGAATGTAGAAGAGAAAAGATGAACATTTTAATACCTGAAATTGGGATGAATGGTATACTAATCAATAAACCTGGAAGATTAGAGGAAGACATCCATTTGAAAACAACTTGAGTTTGGTGTTCAGAATTTTGCAGTAAAGATCAGAATTCAAATGGAACTTCCAACTTGTTAGCTTTGCAAGGTCCTTAAGGTCCAGAGGTTAAGTCCTCAGAGAATTCAGGAATCTTTCTATAATGTTCCTGAGAGAGGTATGAAGACTTTCTGTGTTTGGTAGCATTACTAGAAACCCTTTTCTTATGTTAAAATAAAATGTATTCTCCCTAACTTACACCTACATCTTTCTACCTTCTGGAACAAAACTGAACAAGACTATGTCCTCGTCCATGTGATCATTTTTAAAACATAGGACAGTTATTGCATTCTACTTTATGTTCTAGTTTTTCAAGAGTCCCCTAATTCATTACTTCAGTGTCTCTCATTAATGTAACTTTTCAACTACTTATTTATTAAGAGAAATTCAAAAGGCATCACAAATCTCTCCCAGCTATGGGAGTTACTGATGCTATTTTAGTCTTATAGTTGAATTTTATAATACTTTCTTACAAAAAAGGACAGGTAACTTTCTCTTCTCTGAGAGCAAAGAATATTTAAAAACTACATTCAAAATTAAAACATCTTAAGTCTAATGAAAATCCAAGACCAGCAAGTTTGAGAGATTTGTGGTTGGCTTCTAACTTGAATGAACAAATAAATTAAAAAGAATCAAATTCAATTTTCTACACAATTGTTATTTTCTACTTCTTTTCGTGCTATAAATTTGGCAGGCCGTAAAGATCTTAGAAAAAATATTTTTATTACTGTCTGATCTTTATAACAAAGCATTTGCTTCTAAACCTTGAGGTGCATTCATGGAAAAGAAAAATCCATTTAAGTATCTATTATCTCTGGATGGAGAGTTGATTTGGTAAAACCTCCATACAACTAACAAATGTTTGCCTCCCCAAATGACTTTTGCTCTGGCATTGTGCCTCCGAAAATAAATTATTATTATTTATGATCATAATAACGTGTATTTACATAATCAGTTTCTCAGAGGACTTGAAACCAGTTCTTGCTTATTCTACAGCTCCTCTCATTTGTAAAAGTCAGGGAAGTGTAGCTTTATTATTCCAAGTAGGAAAATGTGTTTGAAAGGCACAGGCCCATCAAAGGCTGTATTCAGGGAGCCAGCAGTCAGAGGATATTTGGGAATCAGCACCCCTGCGATGTTTAATCTCTCCATCCAGCATCAGCTCTCCTTATAACGTAAAAAAACTTAAAAATTTAAAAAACATATCAAGTCCTGTAAGCACCTACTGTGTGATCCATGTGATATGATATGGAAGAAGTAGCCTAGCCCCAAATCAAGTGGAGAAGACCAGACTTCAAAATGAGAAATCACTTGAGAGTCTGGTGAAAGGGAATAGAATAACTTGTTTAGGCAAAGCAGTAACTAAATTACAGGATAAGAAATAAGACTCTGTTTTATTCCCTCCTCTGCAACCGACCTGAAGCTAGTTATTTATCCCACCTGTAAAATGCAATAAAACTGCACACTACAATCCTATCCCAAAAGGATAGGTGAGAATTAAGTGTGGGTGTCTGGAGTTTCACAAATGGTGTTGTGATATACAAATTGCAGTTCCTTCATTTTGGTTTGATCATACATTCATGGTCCTTACACACCAGAGGGTACCTGGGACTGTCTAGATTGTACATCAACATGCCTCCAACATCTCTCTTCAGTATCTACTGAGGATTCGCTGAAGACCAAGCTAAAAATATGATTCAGTGATTGCACATTAAATCATACAAGGCTGAGACATACAAGGTCTCAATTTACTTTTGTAATACAAAGTTAACCTTGTAGGTGCAAAATTATAGTATTATTTTATGATTATAGATATATCCTCTATATTTATGAGATGTTACAAAATATCTGACCTTCTCTGTGCAGGTTAGCTAATTATTTTGTTTCTAGCAAGAGCATATTCATTAAACCTGCATCTAAGTATAAGTGTGACTAACACTTCTTTATCTTACCAGTTTCTATTACCATTGCTCATGACACATTAATTAAAATTCATATTCAACATGAATTTAGAATTAAAAAATACAGCCAAATGTACCCCAGTGACTATTAGCTGTTTATAGTATCAAACTCCTGGTGTAAAAGGGACATAGATAATTGTATATCTAACTATCTGTTTACTTTTATCTCCCTCTACTAGACTGGAAGCTACTTTGGGGCAGGGAAATGGTTTTTTTAGTTCATGTTTATAACTGTAGCTCTTGGAGAGACACTTTGCAAATGGTTAAACAAGTAATATTTGTTGCATGGTTGAGTAAGAGTTGGACTGAGATGAAAATATGGCCTTTGGCCAGGCTCGGTGGCTCAGCCTGTAATCCCTGTACTTTGGGAGGCCGAGGCAGTGGATTGACTGAGCCCGCGGGTTCAAGACTAGCCCAAGCAACTTGGCAAGACCTCATCTCTACAATAAATAAAAAATTAGCCAGGCGTGACAGCACACGCGTGTAGTTCCGGCTACTAGGAAGGCTGAGGGGGAAGGATTGCCGGAACCCAACAGGTCGACACTGGAGTGGTAACCTCCAGCCTGGGCCAAAGAGTGAGACTCTGACTCAAAAAACCAAAACAAAATAGCTTTTTCAGTGAAAGGTGTTGTATATGAGTAGAACGTTGTCAGGTTGTAATACTTTGGTCATATTCTCATTTATATGGGTTTTAAACAATTGCAAATCTAAAACCCAAGATTCCATCTAGTAAGGCTACATTTGCTTGTCTTCTCTGTTGATGGGCATTTCTTAAAGAGCCTAGCATAATGCAGGCATATAATGTGCAAAATTCATTGAGAAGATCAGTCTTCTCAAAATAGGTAAGAATTAAGTTATGGATTCATTTTCAATTAGAGCATATTGCAAAAGACATAGAAATCATCCTTTCTTACTCTTTACTTTCAAATATTCATTTTGACAAGAAACACATCAACACTCAAATGTGCATAAAACATTTAAGAAAAATCGAAACTTGGAAGGTATTTTGTCAGTATAAAATCAAGAAAATTCTTGAAGCCAAATTTTGGATATACACATTATTCCTGACTTTTCCTTTCTTTGATTTTTCTTGGCCTGCAACTTTATATTTTCTGTGTTTTTCTTCTCTGTAGAAAGTTTAAGATCCATTTGCTTGCTACCTCCTTCCTCTGAGTGCAACTCCTAATAAACCTGTATTTTTAATGTAAAATGTTTAGTTTAAAAATAACAGAATAAATTTCAAATGTCTCCCCATCAAAATAATAGGTAACCAAGGGGATGGGTATGTTAGTTGGCTTAATTTAATCATTCCACACTGTATACATATGTCAAATCATCACACTGTACCAAATAAATGTATACAATTATGATTTGTCAGATAACATATTTTCAGAGAATACTTATAGATAGAAATTCTTTATGCAAAATAAGAAAACTAAAAGTTCACATACTAAAACATAGCTATGGAATTAGTTGAGAGATCTTGAAAAGAACTTCCTATTTACCATTCATATCCTACATGCCTTTGTAACACTGGTGCACAATGAATTTGACATTATTCAGGTGAGCCGCAATGTTAAGTATTTTAAAATAATTTATTTAATTTCCACTAAGACTAGAAAACTGTTAGATGCTGGTAGAAATGCAAACAAAGAAGCTTGATCTTAAGAAGCTTAACATAAACTTATAAGAACAAAACATAGACCCAAGAAATAAGTAAGAATGATGTATAAATAACAAACCAGGAAGGGCAAACCATGCTAACATCTATTAAATGTGAATCCAATTAAAAAAAAAAAAAAAGGCAAACGATTCAGGTGGTAAGTAGGCTTCACAGGTTTCAACAGGTCAGATCAGCTTCATATGACATTCACTTGCAGCAATGTCACTGGCTACGAATTCCATATTGAAAGAGTGGGTGAATAAAGCCAGAAAAATGAACAGGGACCAGGTTGTTGGTCCCGGGAAACCCCCTTGGGTCCCCTCCCACTCTGGGAGCTTTTTTCTGTCCTCTCAGTAATTCTGCTTTCAAAAAAAAGAGTGGTCCTATCACACATCAGCTCTGATCTTGGAAAAATTGTACATGCAATCCTCTCTTGCTTTCCTCTCTGTTTTATAGCTAAATAGACACAAAGTAAAATTATATTAAATGCTAATTCATAAATTAATAAATATTAACTCTAACTGAAATTTCAGATATTAGTACAATTGATTTTCCATCTTCTTTTCCTGCTACTAGAGAAAAACACATCCTTTATTATTATTATTATTCAATTCACAGTGAATATCAGAGTGGGTTTGCCCCTGATATTATGATCAGATACTTAATCAAACTAAAATACACACACACAAAATATATGTGTTTTCCTTCTGGAAGTTAAATTGTATGAGGAGAAATAGTGGCATTTTACTCTTTCTAGCCTCCTACTCTGAAGTTCTGCCTTCGCTTAATTTATTGATTCTGCTTTATGACACTCTAGTCCTTGATGAAGCACCACTCAGGCTCAGGGCCTGGAACACAACAACAATATCAAAAACGGCAACTTGGAAATCATTGCTAAATATGAAAATAAGGACCTCCCAGAGAGGGTAGGCATTGTCAAAAGGCACCAAGCCGACAAAAATCTATCAACTGCTGCAACATCTAATAAACAAGAGTGCCTCATTTCTTCTGGAAAAAAACTTAAAGTAAAAGTTATCTTTGTTTCTATTCTAAAATCATGTTGTTTTTCTCAACAGTGTGTGTTTGGTGTCTGTTGAACCGATATAGCCAGGGATAAAGAAAACTTTTAGCTAGAAGAACAGGGAACCCAATAAAACCATCATTATCTTTTGGAAGATGGGGCTTTTGTAGCACAGGCTTCCCCTGCTAGGTAAGTGTTCTAGGAACCCACTGGCATCAGTGGACCAGCTAGCGTTGTTGTGAGAGGCTGCATTCAGCTTCAGTGCTTTTTTCTTCTTTTAGAGATTCTTTCAATGCTTTTGCCCATTTCCTTATAGTGATTTATGAGAGCATCTGCCCACACTGCACTGAGTGTTCAATAGCTTTTGACCAAAAACAGCTCGACCCGCTTGCCCCACCATCTCTATTCACCCAAATTCACTCTGAGCGACTTGTTTTTTGTTTCCTTGGATGAAAAATGTCTTCAGAGGAACATGTTTTGCTGATGTGGAAGAGAGGAAACAAAAACCGGCAGAAGCACTAAAAGGCATCCAAATTGACATCCAAAAACTGTCCATTTGAGCAGTAGAAAAAGCATCCTGAAAGGTATATTGCATCAAACGTCAAGTACTTTGAAGGTGTCTAAAATGTACACATGTGAGAATAAAGACATAATTTTTTATAAATACATTTTGGTCTTTTTTGGGTCCCCCTTGTGTTTATCTCTGATAAGCTCCATCAAGAAGTCCCTAGAGCCTGAGGTAGTGGTTCCCAATCCTTAGGTGCAGCTGCTTCAGAATCCAGAGGGCTTGTTAAACACACTCCTGGGCCTGCCCATCTCAGAGGCTTTAGGGTAGGTCTTGAGGGTGGGGGGTTACCCATAGCATTTTGTTTTCCAATAAGTTCCCAGGTGATGCTGGTCCTGGGCTTTATAAACACTGAGCTAAGGAAACTGGGACCATGGGGAATGTTAAGAACTGAAAGATGTCAGCATGTTGGCTCCTTGGAATCTAGCTGAACCGAGACTGTCATTCCAGGAATTTAACTGCTGATGACTCGCACTATATACAGGAAGTATGTTTAAATGCTTCTAGAAATTACCTAATAAATACTTACCAGAGGGAATGTCTAAAATTAGTCTTATGTCCCTAAGAACCAATTTATTTCCACAAAGAATGAAAGGTCCAAACCAGGAACCGTGCTGGAAAACTGATGTGTCTTACATCCCTACCTCACACCATGCCTTGACTCACTGTGCCTCTTTGACACGTGTACTACACACACACACACACACACACACACACACACACAAACACACACACACACACACACACAACATGCACCCTCTTCTCGTCCTCTAGTCAAACTGCAGGGCAGGGAACAGAGTACAAACTTAGGCCCACATTCCATGTGTCTAAATATTTGAAAGCTGTAAATCCAGCTAAAAACGATTACATGAAATATATTCTATCCACTTACCTTGACAAAAACACTTTCATAACAACTCGGCAGGGTTGCACCTAATTTAGAATGTGCAGACTTGGAGTTTTGTGCCTAAATATTGAGGCTCCAGGAGAACCAGTCCCGAGCTGGCAAGACATTTTCCTTCTCTTTTGAACCTCAGCTCCAGTATGTACTGTGAGGTGTCTGGGGATTTGTCTGCACCCCACAAAACACCTGCCATCCCTTGTCCAACCCTTGGACCTGCTGCATGGACACGGTGGCATGGTCTGCCTTGAAAGGGTCGTCCCATTGAGATGCTTGTCCAGGACCTGAAGAACTCTGAAATCTCTGATACTTGAAACACAGTTAAAAAGGAATGTAGCAAAGCCCCGTTGGTCCCTGTGGACTTCTCATCCCACAGGGAAGGTGAGGTCACAGAAAATTAAAGTGGAAACTCCAGGAAACAGTCCAGGGAAGTACTGCACTCCTCTTCAGTGACCTAGTATAACCCAGTAACCCCAAAGCTGAGAGGGCTTGCGTGTAAGGTTCTTTACCTATTCCAAAGAAGTCACCCGGTGGTCTAGCAGGGAAAGACATTAGTTTATTAGAACTTACAGGAGGCACCGATGGCAGTCAGTCGGTGAGGAAAGGGTTCACACATGTGGCACTGATTGATGGTGGTGGTTCGGTACAGAAAGAAACTGCACTTTGGGGCAGCACAGCACACAGTTTTATAGACAAGCAAGTCGATTCATTAAATTTCTATCCCATGTTTATAATCACATTGGTTGTACGTGACGACCACATTGCTTTAAACTCTGCTCACTTATCTGCACCCTGTGACTTGTTACTGGGAATATGCATATCCTTCAGAGACCAGCCTTGCCAGGGCTGCTCCTGAGAGAAGAGGAAGAGGGGAATAGTCTGTGTCCAGAACATACCCCACGCCTAGGATCTTCATTTATTACATTTTTTCCATATTTTCAACAATTCATCCTAAATTGCAAATGACTACTATGGAAAGAATGTTTTTCCTCCTGAAAAGATTTTTTACTTGTTTTAAAGTTCCCATTACAAAGACTCTGTGAGTCAAAGGGAAACAGATAATCCTCCTTGATGCTTTTCTTTTTTTTTTTGAGTTGGAGTCTCACTCTCTCTCCCAGACTGGAGTATAGTGGCCGCTCCCAGCCACCGCAACCTCAACCTACTGGGCTCCGATGATCCTTCTGCCTCAGCCTTCCAAGTATCTGGAACTACAGGCGCATGCTACCACACCCGGCTCATTTTTTGATTTATTGTAGAGATGAGGTCTCACCAAGTTGCCCAGGAGGGTCTCGAACCCGCTGGCTCAGACAATCCACTCACCTCGGCCTCCCAAAGTAGGGGATTACAGGGTGAGCCACCGAGCCCGGCCCTTTGATGCTATTAAGCATCTACTCACATATTGCCCTAAAGCCAACTTTGACCAGCATAGGTAAAAGGTGTAGGATTCAGGAGGCCTGAGTTCTAGTTTCATTATGCTATCAACTCAGTTTTTCTGCCTTAATTAGTAGACATTGAGAAAACCACAACTTCTCTACCTTTCAATATCTTATCTTAAAAAACAAACCCCTCCCCAAATAGAATAAATCAGAATTGTACAAAATATGTCCAATAGGCTGTCCATAGACATTACTTGAAAATAGGTGGCAGGGGTGGTAGCAGTAGGGTTTGATTCACAGGCATATAAATACAGCTCACATTGAATTAAACATCGAAAGTTATTTTCCTACTAGTGAGTATTTTAATTGTTCAAGAGTAAGAATAGAGTATATAGTGTTCCCCAAAGTTAAGAGAACAAGGAATTACTATTTAAAAGAGCATCTGAATGAATCAGTAGATAACTATCTACTGCTGTGTAGATAGTTATTTACTATATAGTATATTTACTGTATAGTTAATTACTCCAAACTGTGACTAAAAGTCATCATACAATTTCAGTCTAGACCAAGAGTCATTCAAAGGCTGGACAGGGATGGGAAGATTCACTTGGCCACTACTGGTTTTAAAGTTAAGCCGGTCTCAGTGGCTCAGCCTGTAATCCCGCGCTTTGGGAGGCTGAGGTGAGTGGATTGCCTGAGCCCGTGGGTTCAAGACCTGCCTGGGCAACTTGGCGAGACCTCATCTCTACAATAAATCAAAAAAAAAAAAAAAAAATTAGCCGGTGCGGGAGCACGCGCCTGTAGTTCCAGCTCCTTGGAAGGCTGAGGCGGAAGGATCTCCGGAGCCCAGCAGGTTGAGGCTGCGGTGACCGGGAGCAGCCACTGCACTCTAGGCTGGGCGACGGAGTGAGACTCCAACTCAAAAAAGAAATAAAAATAAATAAATAAATAAAAGCTGGAGGAAGGGATCTTAGGGATGTCAGTGGTCTCTAGAAGATGGAAAGGCAAGAAAACAAATTCTTCCCAGGGGTACAGGAAGAACGTTTTTAGATGCCTTGATTTTAGCCTTGAGAGACCCATGTTGAGCTTCTAATCTATAGAACTGTAAGAAAATGGAAATCTGTCCTCTTTGAAACTACTAAGACTGTGGTAATTTGTCACAGCAGCAATAGGAAGCTATTCAATCACCACAGTAATTTAGTGTTTAAATACTTTAGTATAGTAAAATCTTAAATTATTCAATATAAAAATAGAATGTTAGCTGATGGAATTTGCAGTCTTTGTATCATTAACATTGCATTGTATTTCTTTACATTAACACTCAAGTTTTGCCTTGAGACCAAACTGACAAAAATACAAAATCTCCTGAGTCAGAAAATGTATTGTGATGAAATTATTTTGAAGGACATATTTCATCTCTCGAGAGACTACACCAGATTTCATTTTTAACAACAATTCTTGTGGGGACTGTTAAAGGTAGATGAGATTTTGAAATTGCTAGGACAGAGTTTGAATGGAATAGAAGGCTGAAAATGCCCACACCAAAACCAAATCTGATTGTTTAAAAATTTGAGTGTATAAAAATACTTCAAACTATCTTATGTCAGTGTTGGGTTGAAATCAGGGATAGAAAAAAGATATCAACTCACTTGGCCCAGAAAAATGCACTTAATATGAAGTATCATTTGGAGTATTTACATTTGAATAGTTGATAGCAATGTACTATAAAGACCTGGGAAGGCTATAAAGAAAATTAAGACCTAATCACTAAGATCAGAACATGAACAACCTAAGTGAGAATACAAGACAAAATATATTAAACATTAAGTTACAGTTAAAATTTGCACTAGATGATGTGACATCCTGTCAGGTGATTAATTTCCAAATAAATAATTCAGAAAATAAATTATATAGAACTTTAAATGAAGGAAATATAGTCAGGTGACACAAGAAACAAATAGCAAGATGTGGATGCTCTTTGTTCTGGGTCTTAAAAATGGCAAGAAAGTAGATAGTATAAAGAAAAAAGGAATTCTAACCAGCTAACTGAGAGATAGAAAAATACTTCTATCATTCTACAAATCACTCTATATTACAGTTATTGGTTACTGTTTAGGAATTCCTTAAGGACCAAACCATGTATCACACCTGTACTCCTGAATTTATGAGAGTCCCACGCACATAGTACAAACTTAATACATATTTCTAGTGTTTATATTTAAGTTCTACAACATCACGTTGCACACCTCACATGATGTGAAGTGGTTAACTATATGAAAGAGTGAAACACCAAAATGAAATAATTCTAGCTGTAGCGCGCGCCTGTAATTCCGGCTACTCGGAAGGCTGAGGCGGAAGGATCGCCGGAGCCCAGCAGGTCGAGGCTGCAGTGGCCGGGAGCGGCCACTGCATTCCAGTCTGGGCGATAGAGTGGGACTCCAACTCAAAAAAAAAAAAAAAAAAAAGAATTTCAAGTAGATCTTATTAATGACAGTGAGAGAGCAGGTAGAACACATGAGTAAAATATCGATTATAATCAACCACAGACGTTATGGATTTTTAAGAGATTTGTTGTGTAGGAAGGAAAAAGTTGGAAGCAGAACTGCATAGTCTTTATTTAGCCGTGAATGGCCTGATCCAATTCCTCTGTAAACATACTAATAGGAGTCCCCCTGGTAAACACGTATATGTGGTGTCTAGTAGTGGAAGAATTCTTATATTTGTAATGCTTTTCCAAGATGTACCTAGGCTGTTCAGGACAGCTTGTGCAAAATAGACATCAACTCTTAGTATGTATTTCCGTGGGAAAAGTGATATAAACTATGCAATTATCAGAGTATAACTTGTAGATAGTTCATGGAAAAGTAGTTCACTTTTGTATAAATGATGCTTTACATGCATTATTGAGGGATCACATATGCTAAAACCAAAACAAAGTACATCCTAATCTACCAAGAAACAATCTGCAGAGCAATGGTGGTCGTCCCATACTTCAAGCTTCACCTGTCAGTTACTGTTCTCCTTGCAATTTTGAAATTGTTAGTCAATTTTAGTACTTACTGGCTAAGAGCACCAATTTTTGTGTCATTTAACATTTCTAGGTTGCAGTTTTTCTCAGGTTGGCAATCTGGTTTGAAGGAGGGAATAATAGCTTTGTTTTGAAGCTACTTGAGCAAAGCAATTACACTGTATTTACATAGATTGTATATTTTGAGGGATTGTAATGGGAGGATTAATGGAGATTATAGGATTTAATACTCCAAATCCATCCACTTCTGGGCACTATTGCTGTTGTGTAAATAGTGTAAATGCCTAAAGATAAGCAAGTCTTACATGTAAATAGGTACAAGTGAATTACTTTGGGGAAAAAAAGTGAGACTTTATTGAGAGTACTTTTTCATTTCCTGTGCCATTTTAGCTAGGTAGTACGTTACTGGGTAGGCCTATGAAACATTTTCATCAAATAAATGATAGACATGGATTCATAATTAAATGTCTGGGCTGTGATGCAGAGGATAAATTCGAGAAGACTATAAACAGAAGCAAGCAGAATAGCTATTATAGGGTCCAGGGTGGAGGCTGACTTATTGAGGAGGAAATTGATATGAAATTTATATAAGGAGAAGTGTGAGAGATGAAGAGATACAATGGAGAGATTAGCAGTCGGTTGTATGTTGGCATTATGGATAAGGGTAAAATTCAGGATTAATGTGGGTATTTGTTTTCCATACGTAACATTTGTTGATAAGAGAACAAAGGAGTTATAAGAAGAGTCCTAAAATGACATAGGTGCTTCGTTTTTGGTTTTTTGGTTTGTTTGTTTTTTCATGTGTAATCAAGGTATACAGAGTGGGAGAAAGGCATTAAGAGAAGGTCTACCCTCAGTCCTATGGAGCTACCCAGTGTGAATGTCTCCTAAATATTATAAATATTCACTTGACCTGCTGACATCAGATTTTCTTTAGCTGCCAAGTAGATACTATGAGCAACCAAGCAGAATATGAGCTCTTCTAAAGCTACATCAATCACTTAATTTATTGGCAAGTGCCTGAAAAACTGACCATTTATGAGAGACTGGAGCATAAGAAAAAGACACATCATCCTGAAGAGTCAGAGGAAACCCTCAAAAGGAATACAATTTCAATAAACAGGGCACTTTAGTGTAAATAAGAGGTACAGGAAACAGGCAGGGCCCAGGGGGGATTTTATAATTTAACACTTTTGAAATCACAGGCTGTAGTAAGCGAAGGAGGGTATGGAGGTCAGAGGAAGTACAGATCACCTTTTTCCTGCTATGGAGAGGCAGGGAGGGGCACACTGCAGAGAGCTGCAGTTCTTGTGGGTGGAGAATTTCTCCCACAGAAAAGACCGGTCATATGTTAGAGACAGGGAACAAGTTAACACTGATGCAGGCGGATGAAAGGATCCTTGTATTCCGCAGTGGGTAGGAATAAGTTGAAGCCATATTGCTGCTGCAGACCTACATTGTCTTTTGGGGCCAGTGTGGGGGATTCTCTTGTCAGCCTCCAAATTTGTCAGGGAAGGGGCCTGAGCAGTGCACTGATTATTCTTGGTCTTGGTAATAGGTTCCTCAGTGAAGTTAATGAAAGGGCTCAGGCAGGAGGCTTAGGAATGGAGGGGAGGGTGTCAAACCCATGGTTTCTCATTATCGTGACTTGGAAGTTGCCTGGCTGAGAGGAGATGTCCTCTACCACAGACTAGTTGCATGGCCTTAGCCACCTTCCTTCACCCTGAGCTTCTTAACTTTTTGTGTATAAGATCATCTGGCCTGTTCCAGTTGCTGATGAGACCCTTCCTCCATGTAGGTGGTAATGATGCAGTCCTCCAAGAAGAAGAAATCATCTTCGGTACTAGAAGCTCTAGCATCAACTCCTCGTGGTGCACCGCCACAGCCCTGTGACCATCTTGGCTTATCCTTGGTTCCCCAGGCTCCACTAAGGTCAGGCTGATGTTGACTGGGTAGATAATTAATGTGGTGCTTACTCAGCCCCCACACTTTGCCACTGGTCATTAGGTTCAGAAGGCTGTGGGATCCAGACAAGGAGCAGGGCAGAGAGTCTGGGTGGGTATCATCACCCCCAAAACTGTTGTTGGCTGGCAGTGTGGAGCCAGGAGTATGAGCCAGGGGTGGATGAGGATAAGCACATCTTCAGTGAGGGCCCACAGACAAGTGAGTAAGTGGCCGTTGGGGATGAAGCATTGGGAGATGAAGGTGGCCTTGCGCAGTGGGGACGTCCAAGCCTGAGGCTGCAGCTTCAGGCTTTTGCATCTGCTCCCCCTCTCACACTCTGTACCTGTTCCTCCTGGCTGCTGGCAGCCTATTCTACCCTTAGGAATAGAGGTGGAAGATTTTACCATTGAGCCAGGACCTGAGGCCATGGCTGCGGGACACCCCCAGATCACATAGTGACCAGGCTATCTTTGCCCTTCCCATTACATAGTGCCCATCAAAGATGCAGCATGCACAAAAGAGCTCCGTCCCTCAAGTAGCTTTTTATGAGCTCACACAGATGCATAGAGTAGAAATAAAAGATGTGTCAGCAGTCATTCTTGCTGATACTGGGTAAGTGTCAGTCATTGAGGAGAAGGCAAACTTATTCCGGGGACCTCACAGCTCACTTGGCCAGTTGGTTGCAAGATTTGTCTATTGGCAGCTAGATGGCAAAGCCATTGCCCTGCCTCTCCAGGCTGTAATGGAGCAGACCCTAAGGCACATGGTGGCTGACACTGTACTGGTACAGGTGACCTGGGATGCGAGGGACAGTCTCTTTCACTTAGACAGCCACTTTGCATGTGTCACCTAGGTCTTGTGGATCAGCTATTTCTTTTGAATGTCTTGTTGGTATCCTTGATGAGATCTAAGTATTACAATTGGCCAGCTGAGAACCCCACCAGCAAGGAGATTGCTCTTGACAGCAGTGCTTTTGTTGAAGTCTTGGTAGTGGATAGTATCCCTTTACAGATGACATATATGATGCAGATAGACACAGGTGATATCCTTTAAAGTAAGGCATTCATAAAGAGAAACACTAGAATGAGAATATCTTTGTGATGTTATTCAGAGATTATAAATAAAGATATTAAAAATAGAGAAAATATAAGGTTAAAAAAAACTTATATTTTATGAGTAATATGCCCATTTTAGAGGTAAGAATAAATATAGAATGTAAGATTTAAAAATTTGTTCATATTGAAGAGAAAAAACAAAGTAATGAAAACTACAAAAGATAATAAACACAGTTTTATAGACAGTTGAGAAACAAAAAAAGACCTTATTATGAAGACCAAAGTATCACTTTATTCTCAGAATATTCATAAATTAAACTATATTAGTATCTTATTGTTTCTGTAACAAATTACACAAACCCAGTTTCTTAAAACAGTGCAGAATGATGATCCAACAATTCTAAAGGTATAAGTTCAAATATCAAGGTATTAGACAACCATGTTTCTGCTGCAGACTCAGGAAGACAATCCATCTTCTTAAATTTTCTTTTTTAAATGTTAATAGCTTTAGGGGGTTCAGATGATTTTTGATTACATGAATGCACTTCATAGTGGTGTAGAAGTCTAGGTTTTGAGTATACCCTCCAATCCCACCTGTGCTTATTGTCCCCAATAGGTGATTTCTTATCTCTGAACTTCCTCCTCACATCCCCTTTCTATGTCTTCAGTGTCCATTATTTTATTCTATGTGCCTTTACAATTTCTTAGTTTAGTTCCCACTTATAAGTGAGAACACGTGATATTTGGTTTTCCATTCCTGCCTTACTTCACTTAGGATGATGGTTTCCAACTCCATTCAATTGCTGCAAAGGACATTATTTAATTCCTTTTTATGAATTAATAGTTTTCCATGGCATATATATACCACATTTTCATTATTCACTGGTCAGTTGATGGGCATTTAGGTTGATTCCACATCTTTGCAGTTGGGAATTGTGCTGTGATGAACATACAAGTGCAGATGTCTTTTTTGCATAACAACTTCTATTTCTTTGAGCAGATACCAAGTAGTGGGATTACTGGGTCAAATGGTGATTCCTGTCTCTCACTATATACAAAAATTAACTCAAAATGGATTAAAAAACTTAATGTCAGACATAAAACCATAAAAATCTTAGAAGAAAACTCTTCTGGACATTGCCCTAGGCAAAGAATTTATGACGAAGACCCCCAAAAGCAGGTGCAACAAAAGTAAAAGTAAAAGTAAACAAGTGGTACTTAATTAAACTAAAGAGCTTCTTCACAGCAAAAGAAATAATCAACATAGTAAATAGGCAACCTAGAGAATGGGAGAAGATATTTTCAAACCATACATCTTATATTTCATTAGCTTTTCTAGTTTCCAGAGGCTGCTTCCATTTCTTAGCACATGGTCCTTTCCTTAGACTCCAGCAGGGTAGCATCTTCACATCTCTCCCACTTTCTCTCTGACTCTGATTATCCTCCTTCTCTCTTTGTGAGCACATCGGCCCATTTGAATAATCTCTCCATCTTCAAATCTTTAACTTAATCACATCTGCGAAGTTCCTATTCCATGTAGAATAGCATAGCCACAGATTTCAGGGATGAGGATGTGGAAGTCTTTAGGGGGTTATTAATCTGTCTACCTTCTGAACTAATATCTATACTACAATTAGCAACCACTTTAAACTAAAGATATAGAAGAACAAAGAATCTGTCAGGGGAAGTGTTGGGAAGATGGTGGCCGAGTCAGTCAGACTATGCGAGTCCCAGTGTGAGTGAATGAGTGTATGGAAAGTTTTGTGTACATACTGGTGAGTGAGTGGGCATGTGAGTGGCTAAATAAATGAGGGCTAGGGAGCTAGCGGCCAAGACTTTCCTGGTACAGTGGAGGTCCTGCAGCTACTTGGCTTGGACCCTAGTGATTCCTGGAAAGCAGAAGCCAAACACCTTTTTTTTTTTCCTGGGAAGAAAATGCTGGGAGAGACTAAGTGGGGACCATGAGCAAGTGGCCAGGGCCCTTTTGGTGAAGCAGCTGGTGTGGTGCAGCTGCTCTGCTTAGTCCCTAACGCTTCCCAGATTGCATAAACTGAGTGCCATTTTTTTTTTAATGGACAAAAGTTTTCCTGTGAAGAGGTGGTGGGGAGAGACTACCAGCTCCAGGATTTGACTCACCTCTTCAGCACATGGCTGGACACTGGGAGCAAGGGCTGCAGAGGGAGTCCAGAAGCAGAGTCCCACCAGAGAAGATGAAAGAGGCTTCCCACCACTATCTTGAAAACAGGGAAGAAAAGTGCTCTGACTTGCTCATCATGGAGCAATAGACCCTATCTCTGTGACTGGTGGATCAACTACTCAGGGGTTATCTGTGACCCAGGGGGAATATCCTGAAAACACAAACTTCAGAGGGACCTGATAAGTGCTGAGTCTCCGGTGTCACACTCCCTACCCTGATCCAGCCATGGGACAAAGAGTAAGGCCAGAAAAGGACAAGGAAGACCTTTAAAGAGATTAGTCGTGAGTCCGGGCTGATCCAACCCCCCTCCTCCCTAGAAAACCTCTGGACATCAGACCCAGACAGTTGCAGCATGACTGAGAGGGACAAACATAGGCAGAACCTGGAGGTGAGTTGCAATAGGAAACCTCCATTCCAGGATAGGCCTGACTGGGGCAACCCCCACAAGAATATACCTGGGGAAAAGACAATCCCACACCTCCCCACCAAAGGGGAACTCCCTGACCATACAAGAGTGGGAGGAGAGGATTGCAGCCCCAACCCTCCCCCACTGCTCTTACTCCTTCCCTGCTCTAGACACTGGGGAGAAAATGAAGGAGGTGGAAGCTCTGCGGAAGGTAGCAGATCAGATGAGTGGAACAATTGCAGAACCTGACACAAGTGGGCAAGATATTTTTCTTCTTTTTTAAAATTTTTAATTTAATTTTTATTTTTTTTTTGCCTGTTTGGTAGTTCATCTATTTTTTAAAACATTTTTTGGTGCATGATTGTGTATGTGAGGATTTGATCTGCATCTCTCTCTTTTTTCTTTTTCTTTCTTCTTTTTTCTGTATTCTATGTATGTATGTGTATAACTGGGTGTTCATCTTTCATTTTTGTTGTTGTTGATGGTTTGTTTTTCCTCTTCTGTCTTCTCTTTTATAATTCTTTTTTTTTAGTTTAAGGTGTATGTGAATTATATGAGTGAGGGCTCAGTGAATTCCTTTGTGTGTGTGTGTGTGTGTGTGTGTGTGTGTGTGTGTGTATGTTTTCCAGTCTTTCTCTTTCACTTCTCCATTCATTTAGTACTAGGTGTGTGTGTCTATATTTAGTTTTCCTGGTTTCTTGTTGTTGTTGTTTGTTTTGTTTTACCTTGCTGTTATTCCAGTTTGTTTTGGGGTGTGTGTGTATGTCTGTGTATATGTTCAATTGTTTTTTGCTTTGCTTTCTGCTTTCATTGTTCTTTTTTTAAAAAAAAAATTCTTGTCCATCTTATTTCATTCTATTTTTCTTTGTTCTCCTCATAGCTGTCACTGTATCTTAAACTCAGGGGGTACACACATATATCCATTGCATTATCATATAGAGTGGAAGTGGGGAATGGGTCTCAGGGAACACATACCACAATCAGTGAATATTGTGATTTGCAAGTAGTTTCTGAATTCTAGCTCCCCATTCCCTACCTTATTCAACTTTCAAAACTACAAGAAACAGCAAAGATTCCCATGCACAGTCCTGTTTCAAAATACAAATCCAGAGCGCAGATCAGAGAAGAAAATAGGGTTGAGCAGACATCAGAAGGGAAAGTTTTCTGACTGACACTGAATAACAGAACTAAAGAGAAAAGCAAGAGATTTGTCACAAATGAGAAAAAACCATCAAAAGACCACAGGTAATTTCCAGTATAACAAAGAGAAAACTCCTGAAAAAATCAGACCTTGGAGCCCAAACAATGGAAGTCACCAATGACTGGCCCCAGAATACAATGGGGATTAGGGAATGGATGGAAACAGTGAACAAGACCCAATAAAGACATGATAAAACACTGAAAGAACTTGTAACAGAGATTTTTGGCAATAAAAAATTTTATCAAGGAAATAAATAACAAGATGACAAGCATGGAAAGTAGAATTAATCTAGTAGAAAAAAGAATCACAGAACTTAAAGACCAGAACAAGGAATTAGCCCAATCTGTAAAAAATATAGAAAGAAAACTCAGAAAGAAAGAAAAAGTCAACAAGAGATATGTAATTATATTAAGAGGCTGAACCTACACCTGATTGGTATCCCAGAAGATGAAAGGGAAATGGAGAGCACCTTTGAGCAAGTATTCCAGGAGGTAATCCAAGAAAACTTTCCCCATCTCACCAGAGATGTGACCAGTCAAACACAAGAGATACAGAGAGCCCCTACAAGACATCAAATGAGAAGACCAACCCCTAGACACATAGTAGTTCACTTACACAAAGTAGGCACAAAATAAAAAATCCTAAAGGCAGCAAGAGAGAAAGGTAAGACTACCTACCAGGGAAACCAATCAGAATAGCAGCAGACCTATTGGCAGAAACACTACAAGCAAGAAGGGACTGGAGTCCAATATTCAAAGTGCTCAAAGATAAAAAATTTCAAGCAAGAATTTCCTACCCAGCCAAGCTCAGCTTCATCAGTGATGGAGAATTAAAATTCTTCCCAGACATTCAATCCCTAAGAGATTATGCAGCTTCCAGACCAGCTCTGTAGGAGACAGTTAAAAAAGTATTAATCACAGAAGAAAGAAAAAAAAGAATTACCATACACTTCCCAAGAGAACAGCAGAATACAGAATCAACAGAGAATGCAGCACAACAAGAAACTTGAAAACACACAGATACATCAACCCCAAAGTCAAAAGAAAACAAGCAAACAAAGAAAAAACTTTATAGGAACTTCATGACAGATATAAACAATAACATTTCAATTATCAGCCTGAATGTGAATGGACTAAATGCACCACTGAAAAGACACAGAATGGTAAACTGGATAAGAATCCATGATCCAATTATTTTCTATATCTAGGAAACTCATCTCACCACAAGGAACACACACAGACTCAAAGATAGATGATGAAAAACATCAACAACAACAACAACAAAAGCTGGTTCTTTGAAAGAATTAACAAGATTGATGGACCCCTAACCAGAATGACCAAAAAAAGAGAGAAAAAGTCCAAATAAACACAATCAGAAATACAAAAGATCAAATTACAACTGACTCTGAAGAAATACAAAAGATTACTAAAGATTACTATGC
>CAUYQG010187913.1:0-46483 GCA_963574415.1 Tarsius wallacei
TCTGACAGTTTCCCACTACTGCCAATCCCCTTATAGTATTATGATAATTGTTCAAGGCCCGCTTATGAGTGAGAACATGTGGTACTCAGTTCTTTGTTTCTGTGAAAGATCCCTCAGTATTATAGACTCTAAGCCCATCCAAGTTGCTGCAAAGTTCATAATTTTGTCCTTCCTCATGGCTACGTAATAATCCATCATGTGTACGTACCACATTTTTTTTTTATCCAGTCCTCTTTTGATGGGCAGCATGGTTGGTTCCATGTTTTTGCCATTGTGAATAATGCTGCAATAAACAAAAGTATGCAAGTATCTTTTTCATAGAGTGATTTGAGTCCCTCCAGGTATATTTCCAGTAGGGAGGTTGCAGATCGTATGGAAAGTCAATTTTTAGATCTTTTAGGAATTGCCACACTGTTTTCCACAGAGGTTGTATTAGTTTACACTCCCACCAACACTCCCATTTCTCTGCATCCTCTCCAGCGTCAGTTGTTTTTTGAGTTATTGATGATGACCATCCTGACTGGAGTTAAGTGGTATCTCAGTGTGGTTTTAATTTGCCTTTCTTTGATGACTAGTGAGGCTGAGCATTTTTTCATGTATCTGTTGGCTGCTCATATGTCTCCTTTTGAGAAGTGTCTATTTGTATCTTTTGCCCACTTTGTAATGGGGCTGTTTGTTTTTTTTCTTTTCAGCACGTTTGAGTTCCTTGTAGATCCTTGATGTTAGGCCTTTGTCAGACATGGAGTTGGCAAATATTTTTTCCCAGTCTCTGGGCTGTCTCCCTGCTCTCTTGATGGTTTCTTTGGCTTTGCAGAAGCTTCTCAGTTTAATGAGATCCCACTTGTCTATCTTATTATTTATTGCATGGGCACTTCGGATTTTGATCAGGAATTGGTGGCCAGTTCCAACTTCCATAAGAGTGTCTCCTGCGTTTTCTAAGGTTCTTACAGTTTGAGGTTTTACATTTAGGTTTCTGATCCATTTAGAGTGAATTTTTATGTATGGGGATAGGTAGGGGTCCTGTTTCAATCTTCTGCATGTGGTCAGCCAGTTTTTCCAGCACCATTTACTGACTAGATCTCCTCTCCCCAGTAGTGGGCGGTGGAGGCTTTGTCGAAGATGAGTTGGTTAAGAAATTGAGATTTTGCTTCTGGAATCTCAATTCTATTCCATTGGTCTATATGCCTGTTCTTGTACCAATACCAGGCTGTTTTGATTACTGTAGCTTTATAATAAAGTTTAAAGTCTGGTAATGTGATACCACCTGCTTTGTTTTTTTTGCTGAGGATTGTTCTGGCTATTCTTGGTCATTTGTGTTTCCATATGAATTCCTTAGCCCTTCCTTGGAGTGCCTTTAAATTAGTGATTGCTCCCTGGAGGGCAAGAATGTCTTTCACCCTTCCTTGTGACTCCCTGGCACAGCAGAATATCTCACATATCGAAGCATCCAGTAAATGTTTGCTGAATGTTGTTATGAATGAAGAAAATAATCCCAAAGGCCATCCTTCCTGGTATTACAAAAAAGTCATGCAAATTTTGGAAAATGGACCAAAGGATGACTGGCAAGTCCTATCATTATTGTAGTGCTAAGAGGTGTTTACCTAAATTTGTCTGATTTTTCAGGGGTGTGTGCCTTGGTTTGAGTTGCTGTTTACTATTGATTAGCATATTTACAACTCTGTCAGGGAAGATGTTAACTTTTAGAAAACCGATAGCCAAGAAAATGATTCTGTCCAGTAACAAGGTCCTATAGAGACACAAATGATTTCTGCTCTGCAGAAAAGATAACCCAGTGCTTACTGTTTATTGCCTGGTGGTATATGAACCAATTTTGTATCTTACCTAGCTATCTTATTCTAATATATTTTAAATGCCTTTCCCTATGGAATAAATAAACCCTTGTTCTATAACAGTCTTTGAACCGGCTTTATCACCTTACTGATTACCTCGTTAATTCATGAATTAAATACATTTTTGAAAAATGCTCATTCTATTTTGTATGAGTCATGTTTTTAAACTTTTTCAAAATTATTCTTTGACATTGGATAAAACTGAGGATTGAGGGGAGGGCTCCTAGTCTATAACTACTCTAGAGCATCAGTTATCCATTTGACACTTGGATCTTTAATGGCCACTGGCTCACAATTCTATTGTCCCTAATAAGTTCTTCCAATAGTTATTCAGAAGGAGACCCTCAGATCTTTGGAGAAGATCTCAGACACTAGAAAAGAAGAAATACAACATCGAGACAACTGGTTACCATCTAAGCAGGGGGCAAAGAGGACAAGCCAAATGCCATGATTGTGACTCACCAAGTCCTTGCACACTCTGTGTTTCTTGCATGTCCCACCAGTGACTCCCTGTATTTAGAGCACTTTCTCTTCTACTACTCACACCTCAAGGTCTAGCTCGAAGGCTATTTTCTTCTGAAGTCCTCCTTGACTATCCCTACCTCCCAGAAAGAGCTGGCTGCAGCTTTCTTTGTGAGAGTATTAAGGAGGCCCCTGCTTTACAAGAGAACTTAAACACCTCTTCTCAGAACTGTGTGAAAGATCTAACTCTGATGTAAAGCTGCCCACTGCCTTAAACAAGAGTATGGGTAAAAAACATTATTCTGGGAATGGGTGGGTGTATTCCCTGCCTCGAATAAAGAGAAGGAGACAGGAGGTTCTAAGAAAGATGAAACAGCCTTGGAAATAGAAGGGTAAAACTAGCTCAAGCTAAGGGACATATACCTTCAAAGGCCCAAGAAGAAGCAGTGAAATTAGGCAGAAAAATGCTGGTGTGTGTGAGAGAATAAGCTGGAGTGAGGACTTTGTGAAACTCAGGGAAGGGTGAACTAAAGAGAGGAGAGGTAGAGAATACAGAAACTTCTCTGTGCTTTTTGGAGCTTGGTCTTAGTTAATTTGGATGCATCCTTGCATAAGTAGTTAACTCTACTAAGTTTGGCCCAAAACTTTAGAACTTTCAGTATATAGTGGTGGTCTGCTACTAGAAGTATCTCTGCAGCGGTGAATGATGGCCCACAGCACTTGTACTATTATGTTTAAATTAGCTGCATCCATGAATCCTTGAGCTCAAATATCAGCTTATATTTATCTTTGTGTTCCCAGAACCCAACACAGAGTTGGACACATGGAAGACTGTTTGTGTTCAAAGTTCCTGAATATGTATTTGTGTTGGCCACTAAGCTTTCTTTTCAAATGGAGAATACTTGTGCACTTATTTTCAGATCTAGCAAGGAAAGGAGGAGCAATGAAAATTCCAAGACCCAAAGTAAGACATAACTTTATAAAGAAAAGTAGGAAATCCCTGGGGCCAGTGGAAGAAAAGGATTCCTAGAGATGTAGACAGGCCCCTGATGATTTAGGAGTCTGGAAGTCATCGGAGCCTCCCTTTAATATAGTCTAATGTGCAAGCAGAGAAGGCCTGTAAACCATTCTCCAAGAAATGGCAAAGACACACACCTAGAACACAGGTGAAACCACTCACTTGGCAGAGGTTGGGGTGTCTAGCGAACTTAATTAAGGACAAGTCAGCCTCTTTGGACATTCGTGAATATAAGGAATGTTTCCATACCATAGACTCTGAAGAGTCAGCACAACTTTTTATTTGCATTATACTAGAATGTTGTGGAAGGAACCCTGGACTGGGAGTCAGAAGACTTGAGTTCCCATCATGATTCTGCCTTAACTCTATGGGGAAGGGACTCAAAAACACCTGGAATTTATTTATTAAAAATTGTGTATTTATTCTTACATGTTTAAACTTCAGTCATCTTTATTTTTTTATTTTTTATTTTTTGAGTTGGAGTCTCACTCTGTCGCTCAGACTGGAGTGCAGTGGCCGCTCCCGGCCACCGCAGCCTCAACCTGCTGGGCTCCGGCGATCCTTCCGCCTCAGCCTTCTGAGTAGCTGGAATTACAGGCATGCGCTACCACGCCCGGCTAATTTTTTGATTTATTGCAGAGATGAGGTCTCACCAAGTTGCCCAGGCAGGTCTCAAACCCGCGGGCCCAGGCAATCCGCTCACCTCAGCCTCCCAAGGCGCGGGATTACAGGCTGAGCCACCGAGCCCGGCTTCAGTCATCTTTAAAATACCCTTTGTTTGATACAGTACACCTTCTGAGATGCTTTTTCCACTGTTCAAAACAGTTTTTTCAACCCACCAATTTTAAACGCTTCTGCCTTTTAGTGTTTCTGTTTTCTGCTTCATCTCTTCCATATCAGCAAACTGTTTCCCTTTGAGGATTTTTTTCCTCAGAGAAACAAAAAAAAGGTGCTCAGTGCAAGATCAGGTGAATAGGGAGGGTAGGGCACTGGGGTCATGCTATTTTTGATCATGGTACATTGTCATGGTAGAAGAACCAGTCACCTGTTTGCCACAACTCAGGATGTTTCTTCAACAAATCATCACACAACATCAAAACTTCCAGATAAAATTTTTGGTTGACCGTTTGATCCAGAAGAACAAATGTCTGTACTACAAGGGGCCTGCCCTCCAAAGATCATTCCTTCTGTTCCTTCCTCTTATATCAGCTAATATATTTCCCATTACCTTCCCCAAAATGCTTTTTCTGGCAATCGAGTACAGTGTTGGCCAATCAGGAACAGACTGAGGTCCCAGCGATCTAGTTAGATGGCTTCAACCAAAGTCCAGGGGTAAGTAGAAAAGCACTTAAGCTAACTTGTGCTGACTTTGAGGTAAAGGCAAGATCTGAGTGGGGATGCATGGAAGGCATCTGGAGATAAGAAACAAAAAAATGGGAGGGAACTTAGGGTGGAGGAGATAAATCTGGAATTTGCACTGATATGAAACCTTTCCAAAATTAAAAAAGAAAGAAAACAGGTGCTGAATCTATGCTGTCCGCATATTCAGAGCACGCTGATTACCGCTTGATGCTTTCTAATTTGGGATGACAGGGAAGATGGTATGCTTTCACCCTGATGAAGATGCCCTTTGAGCCATCTTTACTCAAAGTACCTTCTCTGGAAATGTATTAGGAGCTCCAGCAATGACACGTAGTGGGGTCACTGTCCTACCTCTGCCACCTCCTAGCTTAGTGATCTTAAGAAGTCACTTCACCTATCTGGGCCTCAGATTCCGATTCTGTAGACTGAGAAAGTTGGACAACAGTTACCTGCCTCACCTGCCAGGCCTAGGGGTTGCGGAAGCCCTTCTGCAGCACCCCCTGCAGCTTCCAGAAAGCTTGGAGTTCTCCATCAAACTGTTCCAGTGAATCACATTTCCTGCTTTCAGCCGAATAGTCAAATGTGCCTTCCATGTGGTCTTGCAGATGGCTCAGTGAAAAGACCACACTGGTGTCTGAGGCTTCAAGCCTTGGGGACAAAAAAAAAATCCCACAGTGGTGGGAAGAGGTGAGGAGAGAGAGACAGACAAAGGAGGTACGAGGGGAGACATGGGGAGGAGGGGATGGGCTGTTCACTGCAGCTTCCTCCTGATTCCCTGGGGTGTTCCCCAGACTCCAAGGCACAGGGACTGGATCATAGCTGCCACCCAAGCAGTACAGCAAAACTGGAATCCCTTCATCATCGATGTAACCAGATGGCAAAGGCTTTTCAGAAGAAACAGGAGCATGGAAAGGGCTCTTCTTCGTAAAAAAGGAGATCAATAACTAAAATTCTCCCCTCTGGGGCTAGACTCCAAGGGTTGCCACAAAGTTCTAGACTGTGAAAGTCAAGCAAAGGCCTCAAATATCCTAAAGTTGGTTTTTGATATCACCCTTAGCCCTGGTCAAAGCTTCCTTACTGAGATCACCATGTGTTAGAAAGTTCACCTGTACACACTGGGCATCCCCAGCCTTGCCCTAGTGACCTCACTCACCTGCCTGCTCCTCCCTATTCATAATCTCCTGATTCTGGAAATGACCCTGACTCAGATCCTAATACAGCCCCTGAGCTGGGCCCCTTTTCATTTCCCCAGCTGCCTTGGTGCCAGAGAAGCCAATGTCATAGCTCTAGCTCTTTTCTGAGCCCCACTAGCCCAAGAACTGCTGCAGATGGGTTCTAGGCTGCTGGGAGGCAGTGTGGCAGGACATCCCTGCTTCTGCCCCTGGATGAGGAGGAGAGATGAGGTCCCAGCATTACACTTGAGAAACTAGAATACAACTTCCTATGGAAGTATTTGAAATCAGCATCAAATTCTATATTATCCAATATAGAGAGATTGTAGTCTTCAGGTGAGACAATCAGGGCAGCTAGTGACAGAATTGAAGCCAGAACCCAAGGCCCCTAACGCCCAGCTCAGTTGCAAATGGGTTCAGTGGACATTTACTCACTGGCTGGACAGGCTGCCTGCCATTTATAGCATGATGTCTATCAAAAAAGGTGTTCTAAGTTCCAAATGACTACTACAGAGAAAATTTAGAACATAGCTCATTCTAAGTTGGAGACTAGGTGTTTGATGTAAGGTCTGCCTGTCTGTGGGTTTGCTGGAGGGGCTTGTTGTGGGAGTGACATCACACCTGGACTGATTTGCCAACAGAGAGATCTTCACATTGTAAACGCTTGCAGGACTCTGAAGTTAAAGGTTGTCTAAAAATTACTGAAGAGAGGAACCTTTTCTTATCTCCCAAGAACATGCTTAAAATTTTTTTCTTTACCACACCATTTCTAGGGGAAATAAACTGAATGAAACAGCTAATCCCTATGATTTTGGAGAGAAAATTCCACGATCTCATTACTTCAAGCACCAGTTGAAGTTCACCTTCTGCACAGCCCTCAACTTTCAATGAAGATGAGTTGACACCATGGTGTTCTTGAAATGATGGTGGCAGTGACGGTGACACTATTCTCACAGCTCTTCTACCCCACTCAGCAGTGTTCATGGGGAAAAAAAGAGTTCAATTCTGATGACATTTTGTTCTTTGGTTCTTTCTTCTCCCCTGAATAACAACAATCACAAATGTCTTAGAGTGTTATTGTACCCATATAGAATTGCTGGCGAGACTCCAACAACATCTAAATTGCAGTGACTGTTGAGGTGTTTTATTTTTCACGAGGTCCACCATCACTTCATCTCTCATTTCAACTCTGCAGTCGTGACCTCCTTTGTAATCTCTCTCATGATGTCATGTGAACTTCTAATCTACTGCTAAGTGGTCACCATGCCAAATCTCTATGTATAAAACAATGTTGTTCCCTGAATCTTATCCCTCTTTACTCTTCTTGAAGTCCACATATAGAGTGGCCTCTTGCCTGTGAACAGATGTGGATATTATGAAGACAAGAAGAAAGGCAGTGGTCAGCTGAAGTGTGGGTTAACTCTTTCTAGCTCTGGTCTGCCACCTCATCTTTCTGAGGCACTGTTTTCTTCTCTAACTTGTGGGAAGACCAGACCAGTTGAGTCCTGTCAGTCCTTCTGGCTCTCAAGATGTTTGAAGCTACAAATGCAGCAGGGACGCCATGCTGGGAGAGCAGCTGAATGAGTAAGGGATGCTTTTGGGAAACAGGCTGGAGAGTGGCCAGTGGGAGTAGGTGTTGATGACAGGAAAGTGGTGGGACATTTGCCTCTTTTGACTTTTTGAAGCAGATTCTTTCTCCTCTTCCTTTGGATTTGAGCAGCAAGCTCCTGGGAGAGGAGGCATACGAGAAGACCAGGAACAACTTGGGATGGCAAAGAGGTGGGGTACACTGGCCTGACAGTGTCACTGTTTCCCTGATATGATGACACATCCCTCCCCTCAGCTGCTGCCTAGCTCCCCACTTACCCTTCTGGGGGAACAAGAGATGACGAGGCCCCCACACCTCTCACATCATCCCATCTCGCAAGGCATGGCCAGATGCTTAGCTGGGAGGATCCCTGCATCTCCATTATGATTAGGAAGGTGAAGATCATTCTATTACCAGTAATAGCATGTTGTATATTTCCCAAATCCACCTGTTAATTAGTCCCATCCCCGCTCTTTCCTCCCGAACATGAAGCAACGCTGTGTAATCATGGCATTTTGCGGGTGACGCTGTTTATTACATGTGGTATTTCAGTGGTTTGTGTGGGAGAAAGAATTAATTATAGCTCTCTGGTTCCAAGCCGTTCCCAGGCCCCACCCCCACCCTTCTCTCCCATCCCCTTGATATAGAAATCCATATGTATATAAATAAGCAGAGAGAATATCTAGTGCAGATTTGTTGTTGTCTGAGGGGGAGAGAGCGTCATGGAGTGAGGACAGACGCTATGGTCTTGGATTCTGGTACCACTGCAAGCAGGCAGAGAGGCCCTGGTGAGACCTTGGATGTCACTGGGCTTGGCTTCCTTGTCCTAAGAAGGGAGTAACCAACTAGCCCTGTTCCTGCTCTGAGCCTGTGAGAAGGGTCAAGACAGCGAGACTCTGGAAACTGCACAACGCTCTCTACAAGTGAGGTTAAATTTTGAAGAACTGTTCTCTGTTTCTGTGCATTCCTTCTATAGATTCTCCTGGAGTACTTTTGTAGCCAAATTTCTTTGGATGCTCAGGAACTAGAATCAGAATGATGCGATGCAAACAAGTTGGTGGGCAGGAGGCACTGCTCAGTGTCAAGACGAGATGGTTAAATAGGAGAGTGAAGGGGCTGCCTCGGGGTGCAGAGGAGGCAGAGATTGTGGGTGGTCAAAGAAAAGTTTCACGATAACAAGAGGTCAAAGGAATCACAAGGTGAGTACAGAAATTTGTGGGGAACACATATTTAAAACATGAAACAGGAATTTTAAGATGGGTTTGCACACTGGAAGACATTCAGATTAGTCAGAAAAAGGAGGATTTGGGGTGAGACATGGTTGAGCAGGAAAAAAATATATAAAAAGAACTGTTTATGTCATTCTTCTATTCTGTATCTTAGTAGGATCTGAAAATATGTAAACTATCCATAGCATAGACGCAGAACGGAAAATGACAGAACTTGCCCAAAATACTAAATATCTACATTAACACTGGTGTTAGTAGAAAATAATATCTATGTCAGGGACTGTATCTCCAGTAGGATGTACCATACAGGTTATTATTCTACACAGAAACCACGATTTGGCTTGTGTTATCATACATTGCGGAGGGTGAGATAATTTATATAATGTAGTTTATAGTCTGCTAAATAACCTTTATTATTACCCCAACTCTTTTAATCAGGAAGCTGAAGCTCAAAAAGACTTAGATGCCTTGTCCAAGGCCACACTGTCAGTGAGAGGTAGGACTGGGCCTCACGCCCATATCCAACTGAGTCACCACATTGGGCCACCTCTCATGACAAACAGGAGAGCCTCTACTTAATATTAGGATGTAGGGAGGCTACATCTGAGTCAAACCCCTTTAGGCCCAAAGCCTAAGTTCTTGCCCTGACACCAACACTTTGAAGAAACATGCCAAGGCCAGCAATAGCCAGGAGCCGACCAGCCCTCATGGGGCTGCTCTGTCCCAGTCAAGGCACAGAGAATACAACTGCAATTGTCAGAGGGAAACCCCTTGACTAAGCTGTGTGGAATCAATCCCAGAGCAAAATCCCCCACAAATTCAACCACAAGTCAAGAGGAGCTCAAGTGACAGAGCTTGCCAGTGATTCACTGAAACCAAAAGGAGTCTCCCTTCAATTTTTTGAAGGTAAGGGGAACATAAAGCAATAGAGGGAAAACTCCAAAGAATCAAACTGTCCCTTTGTCTAAGGAAGAAAAGGAATATCCTGGGCTAATAAATTCTTCCTAAATTAAGGCAAAAACATGTCTGTGAACGAATTCCCCAAAATGGAGTGATGTAAACCTGAAATCTATTTGTCTAGCTAGCCTGCCTGATATTCTCCAAACCCCAAACACAGCTCCCTAAGGGAAAGCATATTTGTGATCTGTGATAACCACAACACGATCAGCCAGGAGGAATAAAATTAAGGTTTTCTTGAGATTATGAGAGCCTCTTTACAAGAGATTTCTAACAATTTTGTCTCAGAGATCTTACTCTTCGGAGCAGCTGCTGCTATGTCCCTTAAGTCATGAGACAGGTGGGTTCCCATGAAGACCATTAAGCTCTGATCTTAGGACATGCAGGGAATTCGTCCCTTCTTCTGACTCTTAGCCATGTGACACAAATACTTTAAGACTCTTCAACCTCCATCTTTTCTTGCAAGTCCTGTGGCTCCTTCTATTCTCTTTGATCTCTCTCTGCTTTGAACAACTATTACACCTTGCACTCTCAGTTGAAAACATTGATTCTGTAATTATTACACTTCTATTAGGTCTCTTTCTCCTGGTTTCAAGTGCTTTATATTTCCTCTGATTTCCTCTCAGTGCTGAGTAAATAGTTGGCACTTAGTAAATATACTGCTGATTCAATGACAGATTATGGATTTAAGAATTCTTGGTCTCATGGTAAGCAAAACAAAGATGGAATTACCCTGGGGAAGAAAAAACACCCCTTTCAAGTGCCCTGGAAGGGCATCCTTCCCTAGAAACAAGTTCTCTTTACCCAAAAGAAGAGAAAGAACCCTGCCAGAGAAAATGAGTTATCATACATATTGTGAATTCCTAGCATCTAAATGTGCCACAAAAGCACAGGCTAAGATTTATGCAGCTGGTACATTATTTACCTTAAATAACATGGCTTGGAGATGCAGAACTTCTGGTTGCCTGGTAATGACTCACTGTGAGTCTTTTTTTCAGACATGTTGAAGGTTGGCAAGAGTCTATGCCAGATGAAAGCCCCATTAGAAACTGTATCTGGTTTGCCCCAGAAAAGGGGACAAGGGGACAGAATTTCCTCCTGTCAATTTCTTCAGTCTCTCAAATCCACTCCCAAGAGGTGAATGCTTGGAACCAGGGGCCTAGACAAATGCTGGGGTCCACAGCGCCAGACGTGATATTATCTCTCCCTGTTCGGCACTTCCAGTGACTCCCTTTTATCTGCTGGATAGAGTCAAAAGACTGATCCTCGGTTACTGGACTCCGGTTTGGAAAAAGAAAGCCAACCATAAAAAACATTTGGGGGACATTTGTGGGCATTCAAATATGATCTAGGTATAGGTGATTTTAGAAATATACTGTGCATTTTGTGGGATGTGAGAATGGCAATGTGGATATGTAGGCACTGATGTACATAGGGAGGAAAAGTCCTGAAGTCTCATTTACATGGATGTGGTTCACTAAAAATTAAAATAGGTAGACAGATAAAAAAATGAAGTAAATATGGCAACATGTTAGCACTTGTTAGATTTGGATCATGGATGTTTCCTGTTCACTGCAGAAGCATACATTTCCTTTCAAGTGAATAAGCATCAGGATTTTGTGTATAATATGGAATTGAGAGCTAAAGGCCCCAACTAGGAAATAGTAATCCTTATCTCAATCCCAAACTATATGAAACATCTCTAATCAAATGACATTCTAGGCCTGAGTTTGAGATTCTTGTCTTGCTTTGTTTTAAATCTGAATGGTGACTATATCATTGTTTTTGTTTGTTTGCTTGTTTTTTGTTTTGCAGAAATGAGGTCTCACTATGTGGTCGAGGCCAAAGTGCAGTTGTGTGATCATAGCTCACTGCAGTCTCTAACTCCTGGGCTCAAGTAATCCACTTGCCTCAGCCTCCTAAGTAGTTGGGACTGCAGGCATGCACCACTATGCCTGGCTGATTTTTTTTCGTAGACGCAAGGTCTTGCTATATTGCCAGGGCTGGTCTCAAACTCCTGGGCTCAAGAGATTCTCTCATCTCAGCCTCCAAAGTGCTGGGATTATAGGCATGAGTCACCATGCCCAGCCTATGTCATTGTTTATTTATTTTATTTTATTATTTATTAGTATTTTGGGGGGAAGAGATGGGGTCTTACTATGTTGCCCAGGCTGATCTCAAACTCCTGGGCTCAAGCAATCCTTCTACCTTGACATCCCAGAGTGCTGGGATTATAGATGTGAGCCACCACACCTATCTCATTGTTTAATGTATTTTTCTTTTAACTTTTGTGCGTGTCTAAAAATTTTCATAGTAAAAACAATATGGCAATTTCTCAAAAAAGTTAAATATAGAATTACACTTCTGTATATGTGCCCCCAAAAAGTGAAAGCAGAGACTCCAACAGATATTTCCATACTCATTTCATAGCAGTGTCACAATAACCAAAGGTGAAGGCAACCCAAGTGTCCATTAGCAGATGAATGGATAAATAAAATGTGGAGTGTACATTTATGGAATATTATTCAGCCTCAAAAGGAAGTAAATTCTGGCACATGCTATAACCTGGGTAAACCTTGAGACAATGCTCAGTGAAATGAATCACTCACAAAAGAAGAGACACGATTCTTCGTATGTGAAGTCCCTGGAGTAGTCAACTTCAGAGACAGACAGTAGAATGGTGGTTGCCAGGGGCTGGGGGAGGGAGAGCGGGGAATTAGTGTTTACTGGGGACAATTTCGGTTCTGGAAAATGAAAAGTTCTGGGGATGGACGGTGGTGATGACAATGTGAAGGTACTTAATGCCACTAAACTTACACTTAAAAATGGTTAAAATGACAAATCTTATATATATTTTACCATAATTTAAAAATTCACAATGAAGAGTTGAAAGAAAAGGAAAAAACCTAAGCACACAAACAGAAAGCCGCGGTCTGGTTTTCCAGGCCATCTCGGGTCTCCTGAGTCTTCCTGCCCAGCCATAGCTTTGTCCCTTTCCTCTCGCAGGTCCTGCCACCTGAGCTCTCTCTTGCTTCCTATCTGTCAAATCCCATCCACGTTTGGCGTCAAGCTCAGATGCCATCTTTTTTAAAAGCCTCCCCAATTCTCCCAACCAGAGTGATTCTCTCCTTCCCTCCTTCCTGCTGCATATTGTTTATATTTGCCATAAATGTGTGTTTGCTCTTAAAGACAAAATCAATGTTCAGATACTGGCAAAGGCTGAGTACACTGTGTATATAGTTCATTTGAAATGCCTTTCAGAGCTAGAGGAGAATAAATTTTCTTTGAAGGAAATATGCACATTAGAAAGGTTATGGGTCACACGGGATCCAGAGCGAAAGGTCACAACTAGGAAATTATGTTCCCTACCTTCAGTCCCAAGCTAAATACAAAATTTCAAATCAAATGTCAGCCCAGAATGTTCAGGTAGTTAGAGAATTTCTGGTTTTGAGAACTCAAAGGCAAGGTAACCAAAGTGTGGAATGTAACATGCATCCTTAAAACCCCACTGGGACACTCGTCAGTCCCTGTAAGGGCAGGGGATGGGCTGATTCCAATGGAGTGGGAGAGGATTTCACCAGCAAGTAAAACTTGATTCTGGATGGGAGTTAAGTATTTTTGTGGAATAGGATATAGTACATGAAAACACAAACAAACAAAAAACTTGCCACCTGAGAACAGAAAACGCCAAAGTTCATAGTAGAAAAGTACAGATCTGGGGCTTAGAGCCCACAGTGTACATGATAAAAGAATTATACAGAACCACTTCCCCCTTCAAAAAGAAAGTATTTCCCCCAAAGCTCAGGAAAGAAAGGAAGTTGCAGAGAGATATATGATTTACCTTTGAACTCAGTTTTGGCTTGACTTTTCTCCCTCTATCCTTTGAATCTAAATGATTCATATTCTCTCCCCCCCCCCCCCCCTTTGTCCCTTTCTCCCTCTCTTCCTCTCCCCACACCTCAGGGAATTTTAACCTGAGAGGAAATGGATTTTAGTACTTGAAGTATTTCTAGGTGAGAAGTAGCTAAAATGTCCCTTAGTAGTAATTGCTTGGGCCTAGAACAAGATGTTTTCCAGTCATGCACTTGGTCCCTGAAGGCTGTCTTCTGTCAGATACTGCTCAGTTCCCAAAGCAGCTGTATTTTTAAAAAGAAAAGGAGACTCTCTCCTTCTTTTGTAGACATCACAGGCAGATCTCCGGGGCGCTCGTGCCAGTCACCCCTCTGAAAGACTGGAATCACTAGACACATCCTCCCCTCCCACCAAATCTCTGAATGATGCCCTGTTCAGAACCAAAGGATTTTTGTAAAATTGTAGACCCCCACATAATTTTCTCCATTTAGATTCACTTAGACACCTCCTAACAATAATTCCTTTGACACTAATCATGGACACTTCTCTGAAAGTAAAAGGGGTTGTCACTCTATTGATAACTTTGAAAGCTTGGTGCTGCCTAACGACAGCTGGTATAGTAGGTGCACTAGTGTGTTATTATTGGCTAATCAGTGATCTTAAGATCATGGGAACACCAGTACCTCCCACACCCATCAATCTTCCTAAGCTCTAAGTGATAAACACATAACAGCTATCCTCACTGTTTCTTTTACTATTCTATATTAAGTTGTGTACAGATGTACCCTCTTTTTTCCTGTAAGGTTGTAAAAAAGAAGTCCATGCCTGGAGATGACCCAGTTTCAAAACCGACTTACTAGAGAGACCACTCCCAGGCCCAGAAAGAGCTATCAGGAGAGCAGATATGACTTACTCATTGTGGCAAGCTGGGTAATAGAGAAACAGACACCCTTTCCCTTCTAAGTTTTACATTGCTTGTGTAACTGACAAAGGAGAGCCCAGAATAGCCAGGTTTTTTCACTATAATTTTTTTACTTGTACCTCCTGGACCTGATGTAAGTAGTGGTATCAGGAAGAAGTGATAAACTTGTAGCATGTTCCCACTGGCTGGAGTTCAGGGTGAGAGACTTGTTTCTGCCAGCTTAAAGAAATCCAGGAAGGCCCAGTTCCCAGATCCTGTTGATCAAGAAGTGGTGACATTACAATGGACTCGGGTAGATTTGGGAACCTAGGAAGCTCTATTAAAGTCTCAGGACACCCATAAGATTTAGTTTGCAGAAGTGATGTTATTTAAAACATCTGCAATTCTTAATAGAATTCTAAGAAGCCTGGGGCATTGGATTTAACCCATTTTTGTTTATTCGTGTAGACCATTAGAAATGAAGGTAGGTCTTCCTGACCTCTATCTAAATCAGCTCCATACTGAAGTTTTGTATATAAAACTTCTAGCATTGTGCAACTTCCAAATGGTGATGGAGTTGAACATGGGAAAACCAATGATCCTCCCCATCCCCACCATGCCACAGAGACTTGTAGGAAAAGTTAATGCCAAAGCAAAGTAGTGATTGTTCTAGTTTTTGTCAGTTCTTCAACTATTTCTAGGATTAGGTTTTGGATATCACAGCATGATTCTTCTGGCTGGCAGGAAGGGGCACCAGGGGGTGGGGTGGGGGAGCAAAACAACCTCTGGAGGAAATATTAATCTACCTTGTCATTGTTTAGAAAAATTCAGCACGAATCAATTTAAGCAACGAGAATATTTTTCACCTAGAGAAAATAAATCAATCTTTAGTGAGTTCACAGCTATACTCACAGCAAGCCAGGTGGTCTTATTAGTGGTCGTCTTGCTAAAGCAGCACATAATTTATTTCAGGCAAACATCCCCATACGTAGCCTGGATGTGGTAGCAACATAACTGGGGCAGTCCGGGGTGAGCTCTGTGGGGACCTACTATGAGCCTAGCGTTGTACCAAGTCTGGAGGAGCCAAGACACACCTGAGCTGCTTCCTGCCGCCCTCCAGGAAATTTAGAGCTACCTAATATCATGTTCAAGCTGAAATAATAATATCTGAGTAAGGAAAGCTGCTTCACAGACAGACATGTCTATACAGCCATCCGTGTGCACCCAAATGCCCGCTGGACACCATCTCACACTCAGGAAGACACACACCCAGAAAGAGTTTGCTGATGAAAGCTCAAAGGGTGTGTGGCTCGGCAGCTAGAGCAAGTAACAGCAGGTAAGTGGAAGAAGGTGGGTTTCAATGCAGGTGGGGAGAGGGCGAGAGAGTGGGCTTCCTGTGGAGAGGGAGGAGTGGCCAGCAAGATGACCAAGGGGAGAGGAATCTGCGTGAGTTCTGGGTTCTGTGACAGAAGAACAGAGCAAGAGTGGGTGGATGAGAGGCCCAGAAACGGAACAGTTGTGGGTGAGACATGTGGAGATGGAAGACAAGTGTCAGGCCACAGGGAAGCGCAGCAGGAGGTGGGCGGGTGGGCAGAGGGAGGCCACCCACTGGGTGACAGGAATGGGGGAGTGCAGATATGTGAAGGCTGAGCGCTTCCTTCTTTATCAAAAGGAGTCTGCTAAACATAGCTTCTGGCCACAAAAACCTCTTCGATGTCCTGATTGACTATGGTGTAAATAAAGATAGATGAGCGGGCATTTGTGTGCCCCCAAATCCATGTTAGGTGGGGACAAAGTGTTATTCTGTAATGTACCTCTGACCTATTTAGATAAACTAGAAATAAAATGTGGATCTCTAGGAACTCAAAAGCAGGAGTGGAATTCCCTTCCCTGATTGTAATAAGTTATCAGGACCAGCTATGAGGCCCCTAAGGGATTCCAAACTACCTTTTTCTACAGTGAGTATCTGTTTCCTTATCTAGAATAAAAATAATAATATGCACCTTTCTGATGGCATTACTGTTAAAATAAAATGAAATAGCGCACGAAAAGTGTTTAGCCTAATGTCTGGCACATAGTAAATGATCAATAAAGCAATATAAATATTATCCTCAGTTCCTTCCAAGTCTAGTATTCGAAATTCTATGAATTCCATCAAAACAAGTTGTATATTCTTTCAAAGCAGGAAGACTGTGAGCTTACTGAAACCACATGCAAAGCTTAGATTGTAGGAGACATGCCTGCCCAGTTTATGATGGCCTGCACATCGCTGGGAACTGCCTCACACTCCATAAGTGACCCCAGTGAGCATCCACTCTCCTGGAAGAGCCCACAGATTCTGACTCAAGCTAGAACAATGACCTTCTTTTTCCTGGGATTTTGAAATTTGGGTTAGATATGGACGCTGGAGATTATTGGAGCCGAGTGATTGAAGGTGAACCAGAGAGAAGATCCCCAAACTCTACCTGCTGAGCCCCTGGGACTGCTCTGCCCTTACCTAGGCCACTTATCCCTTATTCAAATCCATGAGCTACCCCAAGATCCTTCTTTTTTGTTTAACTTAGCCAGAGTTGACTTCCATTGCTTGCAAACAAAGGACAGGTCAATGATAATGCATGTATATGCATAATAACTTTATTTGCAAAGAAAAACCACAGCTTTCATAACAGTTTCAAAGAATGTTTAAAACCCAAGAAGGTTCTCACCACAAAGAAATAATAGCCAGGCATGGTGGCTCAAGCCTGTAATCCTAGCACTGTGGGAAGGGGAGGTGAGAGGATTACCTGAGCCCAGGGGTTAGAGACCAGCCTGAGCAACTTGGCATAACCTCGTTTCTACAATAAATCAAAAAATTAGTCGGGGCATGGTAGCACACACCTGTAGTTCCAGCTACTTGAAAGGCTGAGCCAGAAGGATCGTCTGAGCCCAGCAGGTCGAGGCTGCAGTGGTGGTGAGAGTGGCACTGCACTGCAGCCTGGACGACAGAGTGAGACTCCGACTCAAAATAATAATAATAATAATAAATGCCTGAGGTATGGATACACTAAATACTCTGATTTGATTAGTATACAACATACATATGTATGGAAATATCAAATTATATTCCATAAATATGTACAATTGCAATGTGTCAATATAAAATTAACAAGAAAATCAAGAATTCAGGACCTTTGTGTAATAAGGAAGTTCCATAAACAGTTTAAGTAGAACTTTATTTGACCTAGTGGAAAGCAGAGTTTCTGAGAGGGAAACTTAATGTTCCTGACCTCTCCCATATTTCAGAGTCTATAGAACGGTGTGGAAGTTTCTGTAAAGTCCCCAAACAACTCATTGTGCTAGAATGCCACCAGTGAGTAGATAAGAGTTTTAACTGAGTCATCACCCAGTAAGGAGTTGAAGGAAGAAATAGGAAGGACTAATGAATTCCATGACAATTCAGAGCCCAGAGGATAGAAGCAACGTTTGAAGACCATCTCAGTCTCTCAAAATCCCCAAGTTTTTAGAGGCCACCTGTTCATGAGGCCCAAGGTTGCTGGTGCTCCTGACTTTGATGAATGAATGCTGACAGGTGCTGAAAGATGGAGGAATATTACAGAAAGTCCAGAGCCTCACAAAGTCTCGTCATCATTACGTGATATTTTAATAAGTGCAGAAGGAAACCCCAGAAGAAGAATCCAATCTCTCCATAACAAAATCAAGACCTGGAGGGGCCAAACTGATGTTGGAGTCATTTTTCAAAATAGACTGGTAGAGAAGGAAAGGACTATCTTCTTTCTTGTCAGGGAGTTACTCTTCTTACAGAGATGGCAGTGAAACTGGGGTGCTAAATAACAGCTGTTCCTAGACTCACCTGGGCTAGGAATAATGAAGGCCAGTGGCAGCCCAGAAATAACAGGAAAAGGTCTAATGGTGCCAGTAGGATTTATGTCTTGACATGTGGCAGAGACTAAGCAGGATAAACAGGTAGGACTGGAGAAAAAGTGTTTGGTCAACCCCTAACAGAAAGAATCGTGTAAAATGCTGCTTGCTGATAGTTAGGTGAGCACTAATGGTATGCTTTTGGAACCTAGACCGTCCTCTGCCCCATTTGCTCTAAGGAATGAGTTACTTATAAATCAAGTTCAAGGTTATACATCATGCATGAAAGGACAGAGCCCAAAATGGAGTTTCTCTGGTCTCCTTGAGCTTATACACAATACTCCCTTCCCAAAACCCTGGGCAAGTCACAAGACATTGAAATCAACATCTCTCAAGAATTTGTCTTTTATTACTAGCCTGCCCTTTTCATCTATGTGACTGACACACCCATCTAGCTATCAGCCCATCTTTGTCTATGTGCTTGTGACTGACCCACCCATCTGCCTGCCACCAGAGAGACGAGAAACAGACTCCATTAGCATGATGTTAGCTCCTGTGAATACTTGCCTGCCCCCCGCCCCAAGAAGTTTCATAAACCCCTAGTCCCAAGCATTCACCACCACGTGTTCTTTAAGCATATGGCTTCTTCTCCAATCTTGGAAAGGTGGGTCCACCCTTTTATCTCTGATTTACTCCAAATAAATTTTATTTTCTAATCTAACTTCTATGTAATTCTTTGCATCTTACCCACGGTACCAGCATACTGACCTAACAATGCATTTCTATTTTTTAAATGTATATCTTTATATTAAAATCCCAAACAGCTGGGTTGTATGGCATACCTTTGCAAATCTTGATTGTGCTTACAAAAAGGCAACCTACCTGCGAGGATGCCCCTAGAGGGACCTATTTTTTGGCAGGGCCATCATTATGTATATAGAGCCCAAGGAAGCTGGTTCCACTTTAAGGGCTTGTCTTGCAACATGTTATTTTATTTCAGTAATGGATACATTGCATGTGTTGAAGAGCTGGCATAAATAATGACCCTGAAACATCAGGAATAGGGTCATATGATTTATCTTGAAAAATATAGAAAGGAAAAGATTCTCTTTGTGGTGGAAAAAATTAGAGGAGCTTTCTAAAATTCCATATAAAATTAAGTTAGAATGGTTACTTGGAGCAAATAATGTTTGGAGTTTAATTTTGAGTTGAAGGATGTACAGCCAACGTAGAAAGGTTTGGTTTATCTGGGAACAAAGAAATGTGGAAATAGCAATGTAAAAGTACCAGCATGCTCCATAAGAGAAGATAAGTAGACTATTTATACATGATGAATTTCCACACTACATAGATTATCAAAATACTAGCTGATCAGTGAGATCTCAAGTAGAACTTAACTTCCAGAAAGGGGATCTCTGAGAAAATATTTTAAAACCTATAGGACTAAGAGTAGCTTGATCAGTAAAGAGTCTCCTCCATATGTTAAAAATAAAAGCAATTCTAAGAGCAGTGGTTAACGCCAGTGAGAACTCAAGCAAGAGAGGTTGTCAGTAGCAGCCAAGAAAGTTATCGGTTGGGCTGCAGTCTCCTACCTTGGCCCAAGTCTTGGCACAACTTGAAGCATGGCAATGACTTTGCTTTCCAAGCTCCCAAATTTCCAAGGGGCAAGGGGTGGGAAGATAGGGCTATGGTGGTAAAGATACCTGCAAGGAAGGTAAGAGAGCTTCTGTGGATTCACATCTGTAGATGCTGCTATGATTTCTACATTCTCAAGAGACTCCAGAGACACAGAGGAGCTCACTACTTTGCTAAGGCATGACTTTGAATTGTGTGCATTATGAGGTTTGTGAAACTGAGCTAGAGACATACCCAACTCAATGTGTTAGTGTTGGTTTATCTTTGTTGTTACATATGTATTATACTTGTTCATGAAATGATCATTTTTTAAAATTGCCTTTGTTGTGAAAAAAACAATCCATTAAAGAAAGTCAACACTAATATTGGTAATAGATGAGAAGTGGTATTAGAAAGTGGCGTTTTGTGGAATATTGAATTTGGTAGCAGATATGTGAAACAAACAAGTTCACTTACATGGACTAGGAGAATTAAAAATTATAGTTTATGAGTGTTTTAGCCAGTGCAAAAACTGTAATTATGGAGGATTTTAAAATAATGTAGCAATATTCACAAATTGGTGAATTCTCAAAGGTACTGGGACCTATAAAAATTTCATTAGACTCTCAGCTCCAGGACTTTGGTATTTCACAGATTCCAGTGCCTAGAGTGGTGCCTGGAACATAGGTGGGTGAGAGACAGCCAGCAGTCAAAAGACACACTACCTAGTGATTCATAATGATGAGTATTGATCTAAGTGCAATGGGTAGCCTTTGGGCATTTGTACATAAAGGATTAACACATAATTTCTGTTTTAAAAGGCCCCCCCTGGCTGCTATATGGAGAACAGGTAGCAAGTGAAGCGTTACAGAAACATGATAGAAGGAGGTAGACCAGTTATCCCTATGGAGAAGGCTACTAAGAATAGAACAATTGAGGGACCACATTCTGTTTATTGGGAGAGGAAAATCCAACACTGCTGGGGCGTGCTAAGTTTTAGGTAAGTATTAGACATCATGTGGCGATGTCAGACATCAATTAGACAGCAGAAGATAGCTGGTCCTGGAGCTCAGAGCATTAAACAGGGTTGGAGATTTAAATCTGTGATGAGTAAATGGGTCTCTAAGGCCCACTGTGTGTATTAAAAATGGAAAAAGTTCTAGCCAAGACAAAATACACGAGTGTAAATGCATTCAGTGCCCCTCAGTTAAAAGAGAAAATGTATTACCCTGTGGGCAAAAAGGGGGGATCTGAATTGTCATTGTCCTAAGACATAAAAGTCCCTCCTATACTTGTCAACTAACCATAATTACACAAAACCTCAGACAAGTAGTTAGACTTTCTTTTTTTATTTAGGTAAAGTTGGCTACTAAGGCCCTTATTTTCTTGATTCACTTAAATATATTTGAGATGCATTATACCCTAATCAGGCAAGCCTGGAGAGATATCTGGGAATATGTAAGGAATGTAGAAACACATTTTTTAAATAAAAACTTCTGAATAGAGGTATTTGAAGCTCAGGAAAGAAGAAGAAATATGAAAAACTCAAGTTGCTTCTTCTAAGAAAAGAAAAATTTCACACAACACTTAGCTCTCTGATAAACCAAGTGTGGCACAGGAATATCAAGTGGAAATTTCTCCCTCTATCACTACAGGGGAAAAAATCTACATCTTTATTCAGAGTAGGAGGCTGGAATTATCAGTTACTCGGCCTAAGGATCTAAAAGAACTTAAATATGAGCAAGGCCACAAGAGGAAATAATCAGGAGACGCCACTGCTAAATTAACTACAAGGCTTAGATGGGGGTGGGAGTGTCATATCACTGAATTACAGGAAACGATCAGAGTCACATTACACTTGTCCCATCTCTGGAGACTGGAACACTTCCAACTACCTTCCTTCATGTCCTGTAATATTATGGGATCATGAAGCAAGCTTACAAAAGAAACACGCTGTGTAGGCATGTAAGATGCAGATTGTGTTGTGGTTATGGGGTGGGTGGCAGGGGAGACAGTGATGGATCTGTCATTAGGTGCTCAGCAGCCACAATATTAGCCTCTGCAGTACCCAGTTACAGGCCTGCTTTCTCCTACATGTATATATGAATCTGAAATTTCCTGACAAACAGAGAGATATATGTTTCTTTTCCAAGATGACACCTGCCTCTAAGCTGCACTGCAACTGGCATGCTGAGACGAATTCACTTGCCATATTATGAGCAGCTGAAAAGGTCCAATACTATAGCTGAGAAGGGTTACAACGCACATGAATAATTATCTTAAGGCTCTGGCTGATAAATGCATCTGATTAACATTTGCTTATAAAAAGGCAAATGCAGAATCTTCACAAACACATACACATGAGACAGAATTATCTTTTGGAGGGCGGGTCCTTTAGTACAGGCTTCCCCCACTAGGTAGGTGTCCCAGGAACTGATCAGCATCAGTGCATTAGCTAGCATTGTAGTGAGAGGCTGCCTTTGACTCCAGTAGGTTTTTTTTTTTTTAATTTTGGAGATCCTTTCAATGTGTTTACCCATTTCATGATGAGTGATTTATGAGCACATCTGCCCACACCACGCTGAGTGTTCAGCAGTTTTTGACCAAAACAGTATGACACCCATGTCCTACCTACCCTCCCTATTCAACCAATCTTGTCCAGAACAACTTTTTTTGTTTCCCTAAATGAATAAAAATTTCCTCAAAGGGAAACATTTTGCTGATGTGGAAGAGGTAACACAAAAAATGGCAGAAAAACTGTTTTGAGCAGTAAAAAAAGCATCTCAATAGGCATATTGCATCAAACAGAACGTACTTTAAGGGTGACTGAGTTTAAACATGTAAGAATAAATACACAATTTTTTATAAATAAATTCCTGTTTTGGGGGGTCCCCTCTCATACAATAAAAGCAACAATAAGCATTTGGATTTCCACTGTTGGAAGAGAAAAGAACAGATTATTCTTTTTCAAGTTAATTAAAATACATAGTACATTGGACCTGTATCCAGCACAAAATGCTCTATGCAACATCTTCTATTGGCATGAGACACTTGGAAAAATGTGTATCTGGTCAGGAAGGCAAAAACACTAACCAAAAAAATTGGGGTATGAAACCCAGCAAGTTTAGATACTGCAAATAAGGGGTATGGGATGTGATTGTCTAAAGGTGCAGAAAGTTTCCAACAGTTGAATACAAGGAAAATGGAGTCTCCCATTCAATTGCCTTAGGAAGGTCTTCACAAAAAGACCAAAACATGTTTTGAAAATTCAGTTATTCCAGAGAGTTTGCTGTCAATCTAAAACACTCATATATTTCATATATTTAGACTTTTGTGCACAGTCAACAAATATGGACATAATTGACTTTCTTGCTGTTTCCGACTAACCATTGTAGAACTACAATTTGTTCTAGACGATAGGAGTGATGAACACAAATGTGAGGAAACTTTGATCAGGTATTCCCCCAATACATACGCCTAGCTCTAAGAATTTTGTCACTAAACTTTGAAAAGTCAACTAAATCTGTTTTCAGATTTACATTTATAGTTGGAAGATGGACTACTAAGGAACTTCTTAGTCTACAACTAGAGCAGTAAGAAGAGATGGGTAGAAAAACCCATCCAATGTGAAATTCTACAAATTTACATTTGTTTCCAAATTTTCTAAAGGTACAATAATTTTCTGGTAGAATTGTAATATACCTGAACCATCCTCCAATTTGATTTTTAAAAATCTCTCAAGAACTTTTTAGTGCTAGACTAATGCAGAAGTCTTCACTTATTACATAATAATACGTGTAATTGGAAGAAAGGGAGAGAAGGAAGGTGGATGAGAAAGAAAACAGAGAGACAGACATAAGAGACCATAAGAACCCATGAAACTCCATGTCCATAGAGAAGACCTCATCACAAAAAGACTCTTCTGTTGTGGTAAACTAGAAGAAGGCACACAAAACCTTCTTGTGGTAAAGTTGTGGAAGACCAGTAAGACCTAAGATTAAAAATGATAATAAGCTAAATAGCTTTAGAGATAATGTGACTGTTTTTGGTTTGCTCCTCATGAACCTGCTGGGGTCACTGTGGTCATTTTAGAAGGCTCTGGAATGCTCTGTGAGCTGGCCCATCTGAGCATAGAACTAGGGCGAGACATAGACATTCACAGCACGGCTCTCCACATTCAGTGTGATTCCTTTTAGTCTGTGCTTCCCCCCAGCTGGGGATGTTCCTGAGGCATCAGTGTCTCGAGCCTCTCGGAGACCCTATTGTGCACTATGGAATAGACTGCAAGTATGTCACAGGAGTTGCACATCCAGGGCACTCCATAAGGCAATTCTAAAAAGTTACCTGACTAATGGCAGCAAATCCCATTTCCCAAAGTAGGAAGGGGTGTCCACCAGGGAAGAGAAGTTGGCCAGCAGTTTTCTTTTACTCTTACTACCATCCCTTCCTTTCTCCTGCTATCCATCCTCCATTAGTAATGCAAGCTCCATGGAAATCAAAAATAGCTCCTCTAAGAGGAGACCACTCTTTAGTAAAATGAAATCTCAATTTTTCCAGTCACTCATGGAAAGTAAGAGCTCCAGGCTGGTAGAGGGTCAGTATGGAGAAGCAGAGACTAACCATGGAAACTGGGCTTTCTTTCCTGAGTATCACCTTTGCCCTGGGGTCCTGTCACTTCATCACCATCTCCACCAGTGCCACCACCCTAATGTGTGCTGTTATAGGCACTCTTCTTTCAAAAGTGGGCAAAAATTAACTCCTCTTAGCTCAGCTAAAATTAACTAGTGCTCTGGTTTTTCGGGGGGTGGTTCAGAAAAAAAGCATATGGGCTGGATTCAATGACTCACTTTCAGAGAATAAAGTATGGAAAGGGAAAAATAGTAACTTTAAAAAATAGTCACTGGAAAAATAGGGGAGAGACCTGGCAGACACGACCTTAACCAAGTGATCAAGGTTGACTTCATCAGTGTTAAGTCGGGTTGATACCATACAATGCAATGAGAAGGGCCCTTGACCTCCATGGAATTCTTCCATAAAATCTATAACCAAGGTCTAACTAAGAGAAAAATATTAGACAAATTCAAAATGAAGGACATTCTATGAAATACTAGGCAGTAGTCTTCAAAACTGTCAAGGTCATGAACATAAGGAAAGACTGAAAAACTGGCACAAACCAGAGAAGACTAAGGAGATGTGACAACTAAATGCACTGTGATATTCTGGAACAAAAAAGGGACGTTAGTGGAAAAGTAGTGAAATCTGAATAAAATCAGGAGTATAATTAACAATATAAGGTACCAGAGTTAATTTCCTAGTTCTGACAAATGTATTATGGTTATATAAGATGTTAACTTTAAAGGAAACGGCATAAAAGAATCACAGGAACTCTCTGTACTATCTTTGCAACTTTTCTGCAAATCTAAAATTACTCCAAAATAAAACTTTATTTAAAAAATACCCAAGTTCCAAAAGAACTAGTAGATCTTAATATAAAATGAAATCTTAATTCCTTTTTGATATGTTTTATTTATGGTGATTTCTTAAAATAACAGAAGCAGTCCATGCATTGTGGAAAATTACAAGATATCGACAAGTAAAAACAAAAATTAAAACAAAACATCACATTTCTACCACCTGGAAACAAAATGTTACTATCTTGGAGCATATTCGGTTTCTAAGTCTATTTCTAACATATGGGTACATATATGTTTACTAAAATGAGATCTTTGATTATACACTATCCCGCAGTCTTATTTTTTTAGTCAATGATTTCTTCCTTTCCATTTTAGTATATTTTTATATCATCTAATACTTTTATCATATTCAAAATTCTCTCTCACATGGCTTTAAAGCTAGCTTGTTTAAACTAGTATCTAATCCAGGATGATTGTATCTGATTGTTATGTCCTTCGAATATTTTTAAACCTAGTAATTGGCCCTGATGTGTGAAGACACCAAACCAGTGGTTCTGCAGTACATCGAAGCTTCTGAATTTGTGGGATTGCTTCCTTATGGTAATGATGAACTTGTTTCTCTATCCCCTGTATTTCCTACAAACCAAAATATCTATCTAAAGGTTTGATGAATTAATGTTAAACATTTTTTAATGAGAAACAACATAAGTCATGTTGTGGAGTTCTGTTCAATTACATCAAAGACATAAAATGTCAGGCTGTTACACCACTTTGATGTTATGCTTGGTTACTAGATTAGGACGAAGATTATCTGTTTCCTACATTGCAGTTAGTTATGTTTTCCTCTACAGACCAGACAGTAATCTGTGTAGTCAGTGAAATTTTGTAATTTTGGTAGTATAACAAATACCTATTTCCCCAATAGATACACATCCAGTAATTTTCATACCAGTTAAGATTACTTACTTGCCTGAATCAATCATTTCACTGGAATTGATAAAAGTATTTTTAAATATTCTTTCTATTAATATTAGCTGGCCTTCCTCTATAAAGTAAAACATTCCCTAATCAACTAGGACTATTTGGTTATCCTTACATATAGTTCCTTACATAAAAGACACAGGATTTCTGACTGAAGCATTTAACATATTTTGCTAAGCATAATGGGAGAATAAAAGGGGGATAAATGCTGAAGGTATTACTCATATAAAATAGAAGCTTGCTTTGGCTTAGAAATATGAAAATAGGTGCCCAAAGGACTAACTGTAAGGTCAATTTTCCTTAGTCCTTGGGTTTCAAGCTCCTGAGCTACTTCCCTGTGGGTCCAATCTGAACTCCTCCAGGTTTAAGGCCGAGAGGGCCATCTCCGTCTATTACTCACCCAAGGCTTGTCCTCTCTTGTTTCCGTTTGTACCTAAAAGTCTGACTTTTTCCTCAAGAATTATCTCTTCTTTGGAATGACCCCCCCACCTCCTAATTAATACAGCAATGTGTTAAATTCTTATAATATGACAATTTCTAAATACAGTACAAAAACCACGGCCTCCTAAATAGAATACATTAACCATAGCCTCCAATAACCAAGAATTATACAGAGTAACAGGGGGCTCATTTCCTCATGGCTTTCTTAACAGAAAATGGTAGAAGAACCCCTGGAGTCAAATTATTTCCCCTAGAACATAACTATTACCTGCTGTAATAGGAAATAGGATATAATACAGTTTGCTTCTAACACAGACGTTAGTCCTGTCTGCTAAAATCAGCATCATAAAAGGTTTCTACTATATCTGTAACTCCTTGTCTTTTTCATTTAAAAATAAGGGTCTAACTTTGACAACCTCTACACAGGTGCAATCAAGATGGATGTAATGGAAGGACTCACTTTCTGCAATTCACATGGCACATCACAGTGACCCTGAAATAATGGGGCCAGCATTTTCAGGCTGCAAGCGGTTTCAAATATGGGCCACACAGAAACCTTTCCATTGTGTCAGAGCCTATCAAGGTTATACAACCATAGGCATAATTTACTCCTAATTATTAAAATCACAGAAGGATGGAATAACATTTAAATGGTTTAAAAGAGCAAATTGAAGCAAATAGTCACACTCATCATCCAGTACAAAAAGTGAGAGGATGAATGATCTGTTCATCAAGTCTGAAAATCCTGAAGGGGAAATATGTGTCAGTATCCAAGGACATGTTAAATTATGAACAAGAAACAGCATGGAAACAAGAAGATGAACTCTCAAATCCCAGCTATGGGACATGGAGACATATATCTTAAGACAACTATAAAGTGAATAAGGAACAGGATGAAGAAGGTGTGTGCCCTGGGATTCTGTCAAGGCAGTTGGCGCACTGCCGCTTTACCTTTGGCACACATGGAGTCGTAGGAGTGCAAGGTCTCTAGTTATGATCGAGTCTATCAGATCAAGTTTTCACAAATCTACTTCAAATACCAGAGATGAGCTTAGAGTCACACAGGGAAAATTGCCTGCAAGAGTAAACACCAGAGTAAAATCAAGTGACAAGGTGCCGGTTTGGGAAAGGAAGTCCCACGAAAGCTTAAGTAATCATCACAAGGGGTGGCATGTGCTGGAGCACCTGGGAAGAGGCAAATGAAAGAGGCACCAATGCCCTATGCACAGGGCCTTCTAATCTGTGCTTTTGGGCTTCTTCTCACTCTATGTCCACCTCTCAATCCACTATCTCTCCTGAACAATTGCTTTTTCACACCTACCTATGTACTCTTCTCCCCACTAGGATGTACACAATGAAGAGATCTGAGCAGGTCGTGTGCAGAAGAGTGTTTGCAAGTGCTGTCTACACTGCTTATCTCTATGATGTGCCTACCTAGGGCATGTTGTTAACCTTTTTTTTTTTTTTGAGTTGAGGTCTCACTTTGTTGTCCAGGCTGGAGTACAGGGACAAGATTATGGCTCATCATAGCCTCAAGGGATCCTTCTGCCTCAGCCTCCCAAGTAGCTGGCACTACAGGTGCGTGCCACCACACATGGTTAATTTTTTAAAAATTTTTGTAGAGACAAGGTCACGCTAAATTACCCAGACTGGTCTTGAACTCCTGGCCTCAAGCAATCCTCTGGCCTTGGCCTCCCAGAGTGCTGGGATTATAGGTGTGAGCCACTGTGCCTGGGAGTGTTTTTTAAAGAGTGGTTGGCCAAATGCCCTGTCTGGCACTCTGGAGTACTAGGAAATCATCTAAGAATTATCACAGGTTCTTCCCTTAGAGCCTCAGAGTACTTCTGGTGGAGTCCTGTTTCAATGCTGATTTCAAATCAGGAAGCCTGTATGATGTGCTTTACACCATAAGCCTACAAAAGAGATACTGCCTCTAGGTGTTTACAGTCTTGAACATCAAAAACACTGGAAAGGGATGACACGCACCTTGGTAACACAGCTCAGGACTTCCCATCTCATCAGCCACAGGGTAGGTCTAAGCTTTCTCTTCATATCACTCTTTAAAGAATAAAATGGGAGGAGAGATGGCTCTTTGAAAACCACAGTCATTGCCTTCCTTATCTGTTAAAGCCCATCACCCAGAGATGGATTTAGTGTCTAACTAAATGTTTGCCCATGTAAGGAATTTGGTGGCACCATTGGAATCGTCTTTCTCAAATTTCAGGTTCACACTCTGACTTCTGAGCAGAGGTTTAAGTATTTTCCATCACCTGCCTCTGGACTCAGGTGGAAAAATGGAAACCAGTTCTGTAGTGGATACTGTGGTGTCCTGCCCAGCCCACCGTCAGTGTGGCTGCTGCAGGCTTGCAGCTGAGGCTCAAGGGAATGCCTCTTCTGGGGCGGGGCGGGGGGGGGGGCAGCCTATATCCAACGACTTGCCCCTTTGTCTTAATTGAGACTTCCCTGAAGGGCCACTAGATCACCTCATAGGCTAGCAGAGATCTTGGTTGCACTGCATGGCAGTTCAATCACCCCCTCTGATCAGTCCTGCTTCCTTCACTCCTCAAGGGTGTTGTTCCTGTGAGCATCCCCAATAAATCGCCTACGTGCAAACCTCAGAGTCTCAAGGTGTATTTCCTGAGGAAACACGACCTTCAGCAAGCCCCCACTACCCACTATGTCTTCATACTGGTCATCAGGATTCGTTGTTATTGTTGTTGTGTTTATTTGGGCCTGAGGATCACTCCTCCTTAACTTGACCATATCCATAACCTTTCTCTCACCATTTGCTCTGGCTTCTGCCTGCTCTCAGTGCCTGCATAACAGCAACACGAACACCAGAGTTTACATTTCTAGAGCTCTCAATATGCTGGGAACTGAGAGAAGTAGTTCATAAGCAAGATTCCATTTCGTCATTGAAGTCATGAGGGAAAGGCACAATTAGCTCTACTTTTTATATAAAATAACTGAGGCTCAGAGAGATTAAACAACTTGCCCAAAGTCACACAGCTACTAAGTGGCTGAGCCAGGATAGGACTCCAGGCTGTCTTGACTCAAAAACCAGTGCTCTTAACTGCTAAGCCATTTCCTTCTCCTTGTCTCAATGACTCTTTAATAACCTTTTAATTTTTCTTACCTCCACCTCATTCCCCATCACTGCTGCCCCCAGTCTTCTCACAAGTCTGGATTGCTCAGATGTATGCACATCATCTATTTATTTGTGTTCCAACTCTGGCTCTAATATTAACTCTAATCACCAAGTTCTTACATTTACATGAGGACATCTCCTTCAGGGCTACATAAAACATAGTTTTCAAAGCAGTTCTCTGAGGTTTTATTCATAATTTTAAAATAATCAAAACTGACATTCCATATGTGAACAATGTGAACCTCTAGCAACTTATCCTGGGTCTCTTGTAAAACTCACACAAGTGAGGAGGAAGGTTTGCCTGGTAGTCCTCTGAGATTGCACAGAAAACTGACTCTGATCAGAGAGAGACAATGGGCTTTCAGAACCTACAACACGGCTGGCATATACCATTTATAGTGTCACCACTGGAATGACAGTGACCCCACTGAGAAGGTGACATTTGAATAAAGACCTGAAGGAGGTAAGGGAGTGAGCCACAGGGGTCTCTTCAGGGAGGGAACTCCCTATGAGAAGTCCCTAGACAAGAGCACATCTAGCCTGACTGAGAAGCAGTCAAGTGACCAGTGTGTCCAGTGCAGAGAGAGTGAGGAGAGGGTGGCAGATGATCAGAGATGTAGCCATAGGTCATAGAGAGAAGGGAGTGGTCCATTCTGTCCAATAATACTAAAAAGTCAAATGAGGGGAGGACTGAAGATTGGCTGCTGGATTAGCAAGATGAAAGGTTGATGACTTGACCAAGGAAAGATTTTTGTGAGGACGGGGCTGGGAGAGAGGTGAGAGCCAGGCTAGAATGAGCTTAAGAGAGAAAGAAAGAGGAAGAATTGGAATCAGTGAGGATAAAACAACTCTTTTGTACAACTTTGCTGCAGAAAGGAGAAAAAAATGTGAGCTAGTTGGCAGGGAAAATTGGTTCAAGAGAAGATTTTATTAAAGATGAGAATAATAACATATTTGTATGTTCCTGAGATTGATCCAATGGAGAGAAAGAAAAAAAAGAAGATGAGAAGTGGAGAATTGGTAGAGCAACATATTGAGTAGTCCAGAGGAGACGGGATCTAGGGTGGAGGGTCTGGCTTTAGGTGGCATGAGGGGGAAAGGCAGGATGTGTAGGTAGGAAGACGGGCTGAGGTGGCCTAAGCCAGCGGACATCTGGTATCCTGGACCTGTTGGTAAGTCTACCTCTAATTCAGAGACATACACTGGGGCGGCGGAGAGGGGGGTGGTTATAGTCATTAGACCTTTTTGGTGTCATGCATTTTGGTCTCATGGAAGAGAAATGGGGTGTCTGAGAGATGCAGTTACCTAATTTGTTTTAGACTAATGACATTAAATCTCCTTTTCTTCTAGCCCTACTTATTCCATTTTTTTTTACACTGTGTTTTAGTCTGTTTTGTGTTGTCATAAAGGAATACCTGAGACTGGGTTATTCATAAAGAAAAGAGGTTTACTTGGCTCAGTTATACAGACTGTACAAGAAGCATGACACAGACATTTGCATTGGATGAGGTCTCACACAGCTTCTACTTATGGTGGAAAGTGAAGAGGAGCTGGCATGTGCAAAGATCACGTGGCGAGAGAGGAAGAGAGAGAGAGGGAGAGAGGGGAGGTGCCAGGTTCTTTTTACTAACCAGTTCTCAAGGGACTAGCAGATTGAGAACTCACTCACTCCCAAGGGGGGGCATTAATCTATTCATGAGGGACCCATCCACAAAACCCAAATACTGTCCGTCTCCAAAACTGGAGATCAAATTTCAACATGAGGGTTGAAGGGGATGAACATCAAAATTATAGCACACAATAACTTCCATTGCTTATAATTTGGATTTGCTCATATATCTGCCTACATGGGAAAACAAAAGCTGGTCACACAAGCCACTTAATATTTCTACCCATATGACCATTTATCTGTCAGTGTAAGTACACAGTGCAGTTTTCTGGTTGTCTGCACCAGTCCCCTGAACTTGGTAAGTATGTGTCTGTTCAGGAAAGTGGGATCCACTCTCAGAATGCTGACAATACCAGGCTTTGGAACTGCATGACTGGCAGCTTCATCTAGTGGTTAAGTAGCAGACACCCTTGCCTAGGTGGAGTCCAACATGCACATCCTCTGCATTTGCACGTGCAAAGATGAAAGCTCTTTTTTTTCTAACACTTAGGAGCAATTACCCAACCTCTAAGGGGTCATCCTGGCAGAAGGTGCCATACTAAACATTGGCAAATGTCACGGAGCCAGAATCTGAAACGCCTTGCAAGTCCTGTCCAAATCTTATTCCTCCTCCAAGACTTAGCATATAGCCTCTTCCTCTCCAGGAAATCCTCCTCAACTATTCCAGTCTAAACTAGTTCCTCCTTCTGCTGAGCACAAAAAGAACTCCTTGTCTATTTTTCACACAAGGACACTCCCATCACACATTGTTTTACACAACCACCTGTTGCATTTATCAATGTCCTTAGCTGGATTACAAGCTCCTTGAAGGCAGATGTCATGTCCTAAACATTTTGCACATATTTCTCAAAGCTTAGCAATGTTCCAGGTTAGTCATCTGGAACAGCAGGCCGAGTCATGTCCTACTTGTTAATGCCTTCACCAACTGCCAAAATAGAATACCAGGTGCATAGCCCTCACTGCCTGGCATTACTTCTTAAATTGTTGGTCAGTTAAAAACTTGTATCCTCAGTCCTTCCTCTTGGGTCTCTTAGCCACCCTTCTTGATATCCTAAGACTGAATCTTCTCATTTAGTGATCTCTCTACAACTTTCCTTTTCTCCCTGCTGTTACTCCTGCTATGGCTCCCTCCCGCTATGTGGTCCAACAAGATACTTGGGGGATCTTCGCAGCCCACAGGACCCAAGACCCTCCTACCTGGGACTCATTCTCCTTACCTTACCCCCATGATTGCAAACCTGCCTGGAATTCATTGTTACTGGGGATGACTGAGGTCTGGGTCACCCTTGTGCTGAGAGAAAGAGGGACAAGATAAGCAGAGATTTGTTCCTTGTTTTTGTTTTCATATTGTTTTATTTGTTTTTCTCCAAGCTGTATGATTCTTTGAGCCTTTTTAAGTGATAGACTATTTCTCCTGTTGCCAGGCATATTTTCATTTTATGGTTTATTTAAAAGTTGTGTTGAAAAAGTCATTGTGAATATGAGGTAGGAAGTGATCCTGGCTCTAGGGGACAGATGGAATGACCCACTGGGATTCTGTCATGTCTGTTCCCAAGAGGGAAAGTGGCAGAATGTATTTGTCTGAAGTGAATTTCCGTAAACCTGGGCTCACAGCCAATCTGCAGAGAGTAAGCTCCATTAGTAACGCGAGGTAGAAGTGCTTCCCTGCTCAGCTTTCTTGCTCAGGAAAACAACAAAACACCTTCCTTTGAATTTCCCACTTTGCTCAGACATACAAACAAGGAAGCAAACAGGAGGCCAGCCATTCTAAACAGCTGGAGAAGCTCAGAAACTCTGCAAGGAGTTGCTGCTTTGAGAGAAAGAGCCAGAGAGATCAACAGAATTTTACCTTCTCCATGATATTTCTTTTTTCTCTCCTTTACTTACAGAGAGAGAGAGAGAGAGAGGAAATAATAATAATTAGAAGAAATTCCTAGACAGTAGCACTTAAGAAATTACATCTTTCTTATTAATTCAACAAATAAGTACTGAGTATCTGTACCTTGGAGAATGGGTGGATCTACTGGTAAATAAAGTAGAGAGACAAGAATTCAGAAGCCAAGTTGAGGCTGAAGGGATGTTTACCTCTTTCTCCAGCTTGAAAACCTCTTCAAGTAACAAGTCTGCTGGGGAGGAGGGTGAGCAGGAGCCCCAGACCTTGTTCCTGAGATCGTCCCCATCTGCAAGAGGGGCCATGGCCTCCAGGTCAGTCTTTTCCACCATGCCAAACACTCATCAACAATGCTTTACCAGAGAATTTTCCTTTGTTCAGACTCAGATGCAGGGAACAAAGCAAAAGCAGCATGGACCTCTCATGAAAGACTGAGGTAGAAGGAGTGACTGTTCAGAGGAGATGTGGGAATGTGTTCATCCCATTGGGAATCCTCGAGTAAAAAACTAATCATTCTGCAGTCTGGCAATATGTATCCAGAGCCTCTCCTGTGGTCATGCCTGTCTTACTTTTAGGATTGCTATGAAGATAACAACACACACACACACACACACACACACAGGCAAAAAAGTAATAATGAGAGGAAATTCCTAGACAGTGTCACTTAAGAAGTTACATCTTTCTTATTAATTCAATAAACAAATACTAAATATCTGTACCTTATGGGGGATGGGCAGGTCCACTTGGGGGAAAAAAAACAGTACAGGGACACTAGAGAAGCTAATTGCTATGAAGACAGGCATCAACATTTATACACAACAATGTTCAGTGCATAACACAATCAGGAAAAATGATCATTAAGGAAATGTACACCTGAGAAATGAATAAGATAAGGTGCACCCTACAGTAGAAGAGCATATCTTTAACGATCACACTTTTGAAGCACTTTTAAGAGTGCCAATTTTTTGCTATAAAGTGTTACATTAAAAAACAGAATCATAAATTTATAGGCAGAGAGTCTATTTATGTAAAAATCCAGTGAGGGGTATACTTAAGATACAGTATGCACTTTACTATACATATGTTATATCTCAGATAAGTTTAAAAATGTATAAATATAGTATGATACCCATTCAGAAGAGTGGTTAGTAGTATTCCAGATCATTTTTCCTTTTTATATTTTTTTAACATGTCCCTGCTCTTCCAGAATGAAAATAGCCTCCTCCTCCCTTTCTCTGCTCTTGGGCCAGTCAGCCTTCATGCTCTCCTTTTCTCAAGTCCCCTGGTCTTCAGATCTTCAGATGCTCCAAGGTCAACCTGCCCCAAGGGCTTCTGCATGAGTGGTTTCCTCTGCCGGGAATTCTGTGCTCTCTGCCTTCCCTTGCTAACCCTGCCCACCTCTCCGCTCAAGATCACTGCCTCACAGGAAACCCCACAGTCCCTTCTCTTCACCTCCCAAAAGTTGAGGTCAGGTTATGCTCCACAGTGCTCAGCACTGCCTATAATCGCATCTTGTTTCTGTAATTATCTGTGTTGACCAATAAGATCCTCCCATTGTAAGAGAATATTTTACCTTACAGTATACCCCCAGAATCCAGCATGATGCCTGGGCCCTAACAGGATCTCAAAAAGTAACTGTTGAATCAATGAATGGAGAACCCTCCCACCCTGTTTATAAAAGAAGTTCATACCTTCAAAGAGGGGCAGGAAGTGTCCTCCCCTTCCCTCTCCTAATCCATGATGCTGGTGTTGGGGATGACACTGTCTCCACAGGAATGCTGAGCAGGAAACCTGCCCTCTGCCCCAGCTGTCATGTGTCCCACCGCCCCCCCCCCCCAAACAGAACAGGACAAATCTAACAACAAACAATAAAGGGACATAAATAAGCAGCTGTCTATCGAGGAGCAGCTTCACCACCAAGACCCTTTGGATTCAATTTAGCATCAGCAATCTCCTTTAGGGAGCAAAGAGATTGAATGGTTTTCAGGCCCATAAAACAGAAGAGTGGCAGAGTATATCATGGGCCCAACAGCCTGAACAGTCCACAGAATGAAAATAAAGCAGAGGTTAGCCAAGGATCCCATCTAAATCAGATTAAGAAAAGAACGCTAGTGGGAGAAGGAAGGGACATCTACATTCTGTAAAGGGAGAAGAACTGAAGCAGGAAAGGGAAGAAAAATAAGGCAGAAATATGGAGAGGGAGGAGGGAGTTCAAGAAAAGAAATGGCCACATGCAGAGAATAAATGGAAGTCCAAGGGAGGCCAGGAAACAGCAGCCACCAGGATGGAGAGGTTGAAATGCCAAGGAACTTGTACCCTCTTCCCTCCCCAAAACAAGTGGTCTCCGAGTTCATAAGATGTGTAGTTTTTTAAACCTTCAGAAACAAATAGGTCTTAAACACAAGGAAATATTTCCCTTATGATAACAGACAACCAAGTAAGGGAGTCAGCATGGATTTGAAAAGCAAAATACCTTGGGAAAATTTTGTCATGATCCTTGTGTAGCATTTGTTTTTTCTGGGAAAAAAAACAATACACTCATTTTCCTCTCAAGCCAGAAGTCACAGACATGCTTTCAGAGCAGGAAGGAGAGAGAGTGGTCAGGAGAAGTAAAAATGTGAAGCGTGTCAAAGGATTTCATCAGCAAACGTCTGGCCTCTGGGGATCCAGCAAGCAGGTTATTAATAATAAATGCTACAAGCTTTTATTTTTATGATAGCTCCAGAGGAATGCACATGCTTAACAGTCGTCATCTCTGACCTTATCACGTCCCTTCCAGGGTGATCACAAACTACCACACTGCTATAAAGGTGCTTTATGCTTTATAGAAAGCTTCTCCCAACATTCTTGTATGTGATCTGCCAAACAGCTCCAAGAGATGGGTGAGGCAGACAAAAGATGGGGGTGACATTGTGAGGGTTGCATGACTTCCCCAAGATCACTGGTTATGGGTTGGATTGTGCTCAAGAAAAGGATACGAAAAGAAAAAAGAAAAGAAAAGGATATGTTGACATCCTAATCCCCAGAACCTGTGAATGTAACCCTATTTAGAAATAGGATCTCTGTAGATGTAATTAGGATATAAGGAAAGACAAGTTTATACTGGAGTCATGTGATTCCTTAATCCCATATGGCTGGTGTCTTTATAGAAGATAAGAGACACAAAGACCCATACAGAGAGAAGAATGCGATGCAAAGTCAGGGACACACAGAAAGAAGAATGCCATGTGAAGAGAAAGCAGAGATTGGAGTTACGCAGCTGCAAACCAATCTACTTATTTTGCATCATAAAAGAGAAATATCATGGTGAAATTTATATAGTATTCTGTGTCAAGATCTTTACATGCATTTCCTCTGGTCCTTAGAACATCCTCACAAGTCTGTTGGGTATCGTCATTATCCCCATTTTATAGATAGGGGAATTGAGGCTCTAAAGGGCTAAGGAGGGGGGCTCCCATTTATACAGGTACTAAGGAGCCAGCACAAGAATCAGGGTCTTCATCCCAAAGCCCATGACTACTTCTCACAGTGAGATGCAAGATCATCAGATCAGAAGCATCCCCTGGAGACATTCAGGCTTGACTGCCTCATTCTACAGATAAGGAAACTGTCCTCCGTCTTTGCCAGTGGCACACTCCAACTTGGTTTTTAATTTACACCATGAGAGCCAATTTAAACTCAAAATGTCTATAGGAGGGGTTTGAAGGCAGTAATCTGGTTGGAAAGAGAGAGGGTTCTCAAAGCTGCATTTACTCTGTATTTTTCCTAAGACTGAGAAAATGTCAAATGTCCATATGAAAGAAAGGAGGAGAGATGAAGATTCTGAGACAGGTCTACAGGCTCCCCAGATCAGTCCTTGGCACCATCACTAGGCCACAGCTATGTTTCATTTAGGCCAAAAAGTGTTCTAAAATTATTTTAATGAGGTACAACATCAAAAAGTCAGGAGTCATTATCTTCAAATCTCGAAATCCAGCTTTTATTGAAAAACCAGAAGATATGGCAACATTAGGCCTACATTCTCACACAGCAATGTGAGTTGAAGCTAGGAAGTGGCAGTGTGTGTTATCCTCAGTCCCCACTACTCCCTAGTGCCCCACACAGAGGCTGAGGGAGAGCTGCCTTTTACATGACTCTTACAGGCTGCTTTTCTTATATCCAGCCTTTGGGTTGCCTGCCTAGCCAATAGAGGGGACATTTTATGATGTGATCCCTGGCTCAGCTTTTTAATATGTTCCTAATTCTTGGGAACAAATATTTGGGAGAGGTATCTTCTTGTAAAGGGGATATGGCCCAGAAGTACAGCATAAATGAATGAATCTCTAACTGCATTAAGATGGCATAAGTACTGGGAAATTATTTTAGGGAAGGAAAGGGGATCTGCTCACCTTGTCAAGTAAGATTTGAATGAGTTAATTATAGGACAGATGAAAAGAGGCCACATTTTTTACTGTAGGCAGAAAACATATAAATCCATTACTTCTAGAAGATGTAAAGCTGTAACTAGATCCAAAAACAGTTTAGATACATTCCTGGATGAAAAATGCATAAACAGACATTAAGAGTGAATCTAGGCAATTTATGAAGCTTCTTAACCTTTAAATAGCCTCAAGAAGTTTGACCACAATATCCTCTCCAAATCCAGGCTTATCTTTATTCACAGTGGCCCTTTGTTTCAAATGAGCAACTATAAGAGACCTAATTTCCCAGAAGTTTCCATTCTTGAACATAAAGGAGGGACAGGAGGAGATGATTCTTAGTGACATACAAAGCTCATCTTGGGAAAACCTTCACCCTCATGCAGCGGTAACAACACTGCAATTAAAGTCAGAAAATTGGGTGCAAGTCCTGGTCTCCTACTTATTAGCCTGACCCTGGTCAATCACGTCACTGATCTTCAGTTTCCCACTTGAAAATTCAAATACTCCTGCCAACTCTAAAAGGCTGCTTCCTTGGAGGGTCCGATGGGGCCAGGTACAAAAGCACTTTGTGAACTAAGTTATGATGCCTTGAGTAACTGACACTGAAAAGACTTTTGCAGTAGATTCAGGAAAAGTGCTTTTTTTCAGAATAATTTGGCTCTCAACACCAAGATCCTAAAGGAATTCCTAACTGTTTAGTAACCCGGCAAAGGCGAATTCCACGGGTTTCGTGCCAGTCCCATTCATGAGTCACAATATCCTGACTCATATTCAGACTTGTTCACTCTTTTTTCCAAGCATTAATGAGCCATTTGGTTTTAGGCCTTTGGGACTTTTCTGATGATTGTGTCTCCTCTAAATTTTGTCTGCCTTGCCAATTCTCCAGAACTGGGAGTTCTTGGCCTGCTTTGTTCCTGGAGGACAGACTCACTTTTGCCTTCTCAGCTCCTGCTCAAACAACCTACCTTTGTCTGCCATGGTTCTGGCCATATCTGACCTCATCAGGGCTTTTTCAGATGGTTGGCCAGATAATCACCTGGTCTGGATGGCACAAGCTGGTACCTGAGCAATTGTCAGGGCCTCCAGGAGGATGGCTACAGCCTGGGTGGTTTTCTTTCCATCTTCCCTGTAACTTTCAAACTGCTCGCTGCATCTCCACCCAGCTGAGGTGGGAAAACTCACAGATGCTTTTTCAATTACTCATGGATATCCAGACACTAGGCCCTAGGCCACTTCTTCAACTAGAATGTCAGCAAAATTACGATGCTAACCTCAAAGCACCAAATGCCCCCACAGAGAGCTCCCTGCTCCCTAGAGCTAATTGCTTGTGTCTGTAAGTCCTGACAATTCTTAGATTTTGGAAAATTATCAAGGCCTCCCTGTTCCACAGAGCACTTTTCTTTTACTGGACAAATTAATAGTCTGACTAATTAATAGTTATTTTTTCACATTTTCTTTTTTAAAAAATTTTATTTTAAAGATGTGGGGTACGATTTAGGATTTGGTATACAAGTGGTCATCGTACAGATAAAGTTTGGGCCTCCCTTTGGTCCCCGCTTCGCCTGGTTTGAGATCAGGTACCATTATTGAGGTTGTGTCCTCCCCCCACTCCCCCAACCCCCAGCTGTATCCTACTTCTGCCAATCCTTTTCTTATAGTATTATGGTAAATGTTCAGAGTCTGCTTATGAGTACAAACATAATTAAGTTCTTTTTTAAAACTACACATGTTATGCTTTCATACTTAGGAGAGAACTAAAGAGGAGAGAAGCAGTTTTATAGGCACCATGGGGATAGCACTGTACTCCGAAGCATGAGAGTTGATCAGGCCGTGGGCAACGTGTCTGTACACTTCAAAGCCCAAACAAGTCCACACCGTCAAGACTATAGTGACAAATGTTTATTTTCTTGCACCAGAATTGGGTGATTTTTGTCCCCACAATGGTCCTGGCAGGGACAGTGGAAAGATGCTACTGCCGACACCCAGGACTTCCTCAGTGCCAGGCAAAGATTGCACATCACGTCTTAATCTGTGGGATCTATCGAAAAGCACAGATTGTGACCACAGACATAGTGAGTCGTCTCCCATGACTCGATGCACTAATTAGCAATGACATTTGTCAGACTAGCTGTCTTATGGGAAAGGGGTCTGGAAAGCTGAGTTGATTTAGCCATCGCCATGGAGTAAAGATGATTTGCCTTGTAAGGATAATCAACCACCTCACCTGCCCTCTTCTAAGAATGACTTTGAAGGTGTCATGAAGACAAATTTCCACTTGTGGCCTGCACTACAGTTGTGGTTGGGTTTGCAAATTCTAAGGCCTACAGGTGCTGGTAGGCAGCTAATTTTAATGAAGAGGTGGGCCGACTGTGAGAAACATGCAGCCTACTCTATCTATTCTTTTGTTTTCCCACTCTTGAGAGAGACCAACTGAATTATGACAAAAATAACATTTCCAGAGAGATGATAAACTAACATTCAGCCTCAGTGTCATGGAAGCATAAAGACAGGGTGATGGCAGGAAACTAGAGGGCACACCCCAGGCTAAAAACGGAACAAGGGTTACTCTGCCTCAACCCGAGTATCGTGCAGAAAGGCAGGCCTGATGTTAACAGGATGGCTGATTTTTAAAAAGAGGCCAGATATATGGAATTTTATGTAAAAGTTCCTAATTGTTTAAGTGTTGGTAACTAATCTTTTAAACATGGAAAGTGTGGATGACAAACAATCTTACCAAATCAGGGCCTACCAAACTGTCTTACGGTCTCGGCTCAAGCTGTTTGTTCTTCTCCTCTCCCCCACTTGTGCCATAGACAGAGAGAGATTGAAGATTTTTCCATTTTGAATATTTTTTAGTATGGGTTTTCCAGGGCATTCTCCAAGTTATTTGATGCTCCACTTGGGTTGCTCATCTGCTTCCTGCTTCCTCATCCCAAACCCAGAGGGGTGGTAAAGATAAAAAGACCTGTGGTACCCACTTGTGCTACATCCCAGGCAGAGGAGCAAGGACCAGAGTGGTCATCATGTCACACTACCAGTCAGTGGCAGGACAGTCTTGTACTCAGGCCAGTGTTCAAGACCCCAGGCTTCTTCCCTTGAAATAGTTTCTTATTCTGGCACCAACCCCCAAAAATGTACATGAGAGGCACCCCGCCTTTCCTGGCTTAATGCAATGATATTTGACCTTTTCTTCTCTCTACCCAGAGAAGTTCCACTCATTGATTGTTTCCCTTCTTTGAGGTCTTTTCTGGTTCAGTTGTCCATAGTGATTTATGTTCTCCTTGCTAACTGGTCTTGCAACCCCAAATGATTATCAAATGATCCTTTTTTTTTCTACCAAGGAGAATTGGATGCTATTTTTGTTCTCAAAATGTCCTATAAAATGTCTGATTCTTACTTCTAACTACACCTAAAAACCATAACCTACAACTTAATTCTAACATAAATACCAGATGGAAAAAATGGTCAAAACACTATTTTATTTTAAGCCTAAATCAGTTAGGAATGTGTTTGGCTGCAAGTATCAGAAAATCTGACTTATGAGAAGTTTTTTTATTTATCCTACATGACACTAAGTCTGGAAACAGATGATTACAGAGTTAGCGCAGGGGCAGAGAAACATCAGGCTGCTGGGTCAGCATTCTGTGTTTCTCTTGACCATTCTGTTAAGCCTTTCAGACAGCTATAACAACTGCAGACATTACACCTGCATTCTAGCATGACAAGCAGGATAGAACAAGTGAAGGAAAAAAGGCTTTCTTCTCATGAGGACTTGGCTCATGAGAATCCAAATCCTTTCCAGAAGCTCCCAGAGGAAATCTTTTTTCCTCTTATTCACCATAATAGTCCCATGGATGCCCCTAGATGCATGGGAAGCTGGGAAGGGAAGTCTCTGTCAGAGCAGATTGGGATTACCATGGCTGGCTCATGTCAGTCACAACTCATCCCCAAAGGCTGTCAGAAAAAATTACCTACCTTCCCCCTCCCTATCCTTATCAGAACATAATCACGGTTCTATAAGTAAGGAAGGGAAGGTCCTATGGCTATTATACAGGCAAAGCATGTCACAAAGCCAAATTTACAAAATAAATACAACTGTTAGAGTGGGGTGGCATGCACCTAAGAGTTCTGAAGGAATTCAAGAATGAAGTTGGCCTAAATATGTCATCTACTCATATAAGTGACCACAAATTCTGTATTGGTTGATTGAAAATACATTCCTTGTTCATAAGAATTCCAAGGTGGACCTGGAGAAATGGTTGATGGAGCCTATAATAAGAGGATATGAGCCACTGTGGGCCAAATTGTTTTAGTAACTCTTGTAAGGGTGGCTTATCATCACAATTGTTTACAGTCATTATGGTTAGAGTAAGCTTACAATTGAGTTAATGATAATAGGCCAATTAGGAGAAATTGGAGTGCAGGAGAGATTGGATAGAGTGAAGCTGAAAGGTTGGATAAGAGCATAGCCTTTACTATGAAACAATGGTAAAGAGAAATTCAATACAGAACTCTGACAATATCATCAAGTGTGTTAATTATGCAAGACTCAACTGCAAGAAGGGCACCAAGCTGGGAGGCTATACCCTGGGGCAGAGCTGATGTGTATGTCTCACTGAGACCAGACGTACTCTGGAGAGTCAGGAAGAAAACAGATCATCAATAAGACACTGAGTGAAAAGGCTTAAAAAAAACTCGTGCAAGTTTTTCATAATTAGTATGAAATACTCTCCCAAGTAAAACTTCTTGGGGCTATTCTATTCAAATGTGAAATGTAGCTACTCCTTACCATTTTAACAGCTGTTAACCTGGAGACAATGGTAACTGTGCAGGAATATACACAGAGGTGACTGTGTGCGTGTGTGAAGGATTAAACATCCTCAAGTCTGGGAAAGACTTTTAGTAACCAATAAAGCCCTTGAAAACGAGAATTCTGCATATACTGATGATTTGTCTAAACCTTACCTCCCTGAGATCTAATATTTATTTTTAAAATATGCATTTTTAATGAACAGCTATAAAATCTTAACATTTCCTGTAAGGGAAAAGTCAGATGGTTCAAACAAGGGAAAACTCATGTCTGCCCACTTATTAGAATTCTTTGAGAAAGGAAGTAGAAATTTAGATAAAGAGAAACAGAATTTCTTCGTCATCAAGAAGTTTCCCCATTTGTTACTTTTTTGATTGATGTAATAAGTTGTCATGGGATTGAGGAGAGAGGATAGGGCTGGGGTTCATATATAAAGCTGGCTTAGAAAACAAAGATTGTTTAAAAGTGTTTCTGGGTAGAGAAGCATGATGTGAAGAGCCTGGTTCCTCAGAGATAAGCACCATACCAGTGCTGTTTAGCATCTTTATAAATGATGTTGAGGAGAAAAGACAGAGGGGTGTCTCACAGATGACACCAAACTATGTGGGCAGAGAAGGACCATGCTATTGAAAAAAGATACAGGAAACTCTTATAAATCTGTGCAACTGGCACAAAAAAGTGAAAACTGCATCTTTAAGTAACAAGGCAAAGGTTTTCAATGTAAATAATTCAAACTTCCCATGTGGCATGAAATAATGAATATCAGTTAAGAAAAGATGACTTCTTGAGGATATCAGGCCAGTGCTGCTAAGGACCAAGGTCAATAAAATGTTGGCCATCATCAAAATATATATTGGAAATGAGGCAGAAAGGCTTACCTTTCCTTTATATAAACTATAGCATTTCAGTTTCTTAAGTGCTATGTTCAATTCTGTCCTGAAGAGCGCTATATTATAAAACTGGAGTTCTAGATAAGAGCAGTTAAAATGGCTTCTGGGATACATGGGCTGCTGTACAAAGATAGAATTCCAAAACATCTGGGAATTTGTTTGTCTATAAAACACAGATTCTTCACCTTTTTGTGCCATGGACACCTTGACAGTCCAGTGTGCTTATGGAAGCCTTTTGAGGATAGAGTTTAAAAATGTATAAAATAGAATACACCATATAACTAAGGAAACTAAGTATAATGTTGTCTAGTTATCAAAATATTTTTATAAACAAGTTGGTAATATAGTGACATATGTGCTTCTTTGTTATCACAGTAATAACAAGGCCTAGTGGCAGGTCTAATAATTCCATAAATATAAAAGTAGAGATATGCATAAATGATGTTTCAATATACCTGCAAAAATTATAACATGATATGAAAATACCCATGAGGTATTTGTAATTGAAGCAAATACTACATTAAGATAAAAATTTTCACTTGTAAGTTCATGAACCACCTGTATTTCTCACAGGTCATGTTACAACAGCAAGGACTGAGAAGTAATATAATTAATGCTTTTACATAATGATAATGTTGATAAAACAAATTTATTTCACATGTCCACCAACACAAAGATAGGTGGGGAAAAGGGCATAAGAAACATGTGTAAAGTGAGTTTAATATCAAAAAGGGCAATTTTACAATGAGTTTTATAGAGACATGCACCTCATTATTTCTGTAGGTGGTACCGACTGGAAATATGAAAAGATTTTTAAAAGAGTTTGGACTCATTTGTCAACGTTAGCCACAAAAGACTCCTAAAAAAGAAGAGCTGGAGGGAACTTAACTTTTAAGGTTGATATTCAGGAAGTCAATAGAACTCTCATTGAGGATATTATTTGTAGCAAAAGACAAAGTTGGAGGTGGTGAGTCTGAGCCAACATAGCAATACTTCTTTCCTTCTTTAAAAATATACTCTTTTTCTGAATCAGTTTTTTTCTCTGTTTATAATTTTCAAAAATTACAATATAATCCACAATAATTACATAATGCATATTTCCTCACAGACCCCAGCTTCAGTTACTCAGCACTAAAAATACGTGCTCCGGTTTTAAGATGTATTTTTATGGACCACAAAATATTTGCGGTGAAGTGGACAGAAAGTGATTGTAAGACTCAGAGAAGAAGTTGAAAGAAAGGCAGGCATGAGGTCATAGTGCCAAGGGCAGCAAGATTCAAGGTAGTCGAGTTCAGAGGCAGTAACTCTGAGCCCAACAGCCAAGAGGTCAACTGAACACAGAGGAAAATCAGCACCGTGGACAGCTCAGTCATAGGCGGAGCCCTTCCTACAACCTCGGTTCTGGGAATTCAAACCTGTATTGAGTGTCCAATCAAGGCTTACCTGGCTCCACTCTGTCCTTCCTATACAGCACACATCCACTCCACCTCACTCAAAAAAATTAAAAGCCTTGACATTGTTATTATAGGTTCTTCCCCTCTTTAGTAAAATCAGTCATCTTCATCTGTCCTGGATCTCTCTCAATTCATGTCATATTCACACTGATGAAGGGGTTGTCAGGTGTCCTCCGGTATTCCAATGCTTCTCTGGGGCTCCATCGCAGGGAGAGAAGCCTGTCTGGCCATGGTTCTGTTTTTCTCCTCAGATTTTCCATCCCTTTGACTCCCTTTCTTTTCTGAATTAGTCACCAAGTCTGAATAGCAGCCAAAACCCTGACAATATTAGCAAGAACATTTGATTCCCTTCAATAAAACTGGAGACGGCCCTAGAAAATCATCAATATTCACCCTGGATCTCTCTCTGCCTTCCCAAGGGACAGTTCTATGTCCCTTCCACCCCTTTCATCACAGCAGCAGAGAGTCTAGTTGAGGAAGCTGTTTACTTCGGTCTGGCTGCCTTTAGTGAAATTTTTCATTAACATAAATAACTTTGTTGCCTCTGAGAAAAATTTTAAAAAACTTGGAGTGGAAAATTTTCATCTTAAAATAAGCAGCCAGACTCTCTTAAACCTGTAATGATATTCCAAATCAGTTCACAGAAAGGGTGGAGAAGGCAGAAGACCTGGCATCCAGAGGAGAAGAAAGAGAGAGAAACTCAGAGTTGAGTCTCAGGAGGAAGTGGTGCAAGTGACAGTGGCTCAGGAAGAAAGAAAGGATAGAGAAATGGAACTGAAGAGGGGGGAACAAACAGGAACCACAAAAACCACCAAAGGGAAATAAGGTAGAAAGCACGGGACAGAAAGATGGGCTGTTCCAGCAGGTTTCTGGGGCTTGAAAAAATTTGACTTTGGAGGTTAATCATGGAGGAATATAGCTGAATAGGTAGGAAGGGGATACCAAAGAATATAAGAAACTGTCCCCAAATGAAAATAATTTAACTTCTGAGTACACACACATACACATGCACATGCAAACTCCCGAACTTCTCATTTTCCTGGACCATAATGGAATGAGTAGGTTGCTTTGTTATTTTTTCAGAACTGTCTACAATACCAAATATGAGGTTCCAGAGTTGTGTCAGAAAGTGGAAAAGCACATACTGTGCATAGCATAACCACCACCAGAAACTTTTCCACCAAATACAGTGTACTTCCCTGGTGCCATATATTCTTTAACATTCTTTGAGGATAGCTTTTTTTCAAACAAATGGGGAAAAAAGGCCAGATTCAGAAGGTCATATTAAGCTCAAATTATAACATATATTAATAATCAAACCATATACAGAGTGATTGCCTTCTGGGGACTTTAAAAGTTGCAGACCACAAGCTGGGCTCGGGGGCTCAGCCTGTAATCCCACGCCTTGGGAGGCTGAGGTGAGTGGATTGCCTGAGCCCGCGGGTTCGAGACCCACCTGGGCAACTTGGTGAGACCTCATCTCTACAATAAATCAAAAAAT